>MU847905.1:0-23057 GCA_032690845.1 Eleusine coracana subsp. coracana
GGGATTGTTGCAGCCCAACTCAACAAAGGGTTCTACCGAAAACACTCGCCCCTAGCACTTCAAGAGGGAGGGTGGTTTTTTTCAAAACTTAGCAAAAATCGCTAAGGGGTCATTGCAGCCCAAACCCAACGAAGGGTTCGCCGGAAAACCTCCTCGCCCTAGCACTTCGAGGGGGAGGGTGGCGCTTTCAACTTAGGAAAAATTGCTAAAGGGATTGTTGCAGCCCAAAACCCAACGAAGGGTTCTACCGAAACAACTCGCCCCTAGCACTTCAAGGGGGAGGGTGGTTTTTTTCAAAAACTTAGGAAAAATTGCTAAAGGTATCGTGCAGCCCAAACCTAACGAAGTGTTCGCCCGAAATACCTCGCCCTAGCACTTGGGGAGGTGGTGTTTTTCAAAAGAATCAAAGCTAAGGAGCTCATGCAGCCCAAAAAACCAATGAAGGGTTCGCCGAAAACACCTCGCCCCTGCATTTCGAGGGGGAGGGTGGCTTTATTCAAAAAATAGCAAAAACTCGCTAAGGGACTCGTTGCAGCCTAAACCCAGTGAAGGGTTCACCCGAAAACACCTCGCCCTAGCACTTCGAGGGGGAGGGTGGCGTTATTCCAAAAACTTAGCAAAATAGCTAATGGCTCATTGCAGCCCAAACCCAACGAAGGGTTTGCCCGAAAACACCTCGCCCCTAGCACTTCGAGGGGGAGGGTGGTGTTTGTCAAAACATAGCAAAAATCGCTATAAGGGGCTTGTTGCAGCCCAACCCAATGAAGGGTTCACCCGAAAACACCTCGCCCCTAGCACATCGACGGGGAGGGTGGGTTTTTCCAAAAACATAGAAAAAATCGCTAAGGGGCTCGTGCAGCCCAAACCAAAGAAGGGGTTCACCCAAAAACACCTCAACCCTAGCACTTCGAGGGGGAGGGTGGCATTTTTTAAAAACTTAGGAAAAATTGCTAAAGGGATTGTTGCAGCCCAAACCCAACGAAGGGTTCTACTGAAAACAATTCGCCCCTAGCACTTCAAGGGGGAGGGTGTTTTTTTTCAAAAACTTAGCAAAAATTGCTAAGGAGCTCATTGCAGCCCAAACCCAATGAAGGGTCTCGCCCGGAAAACACCTCGCCCCTAGCATTTCGAGGGGGACGGTGGCGTTATTCAAAACATAGCAAAATCGCTAAGGGACTCGTTGCAGCCTAAACCCAGTGAAGGGTTCACCCCGAAAACACCTCGCCCCTAGCACATCGAGGGGGAGGGTGGCGTTTTTCAAAAACATAAACAAAAATTTGCTAAGGGGCTCATTGCAGGCCAAACCCAATGAAGGGTTCGCCCAAAAACACCTCGCCCCTAGCATTTCGTGGGGGGAGGGTGACATTTTTCAAAAACCTAGCAAAAATCTCTAAGGGGCTCGTTGCATCCCAAACCCAACGAAGGGTTCGCCCGAAAACACCTCGCCTCTAGCACTTCGAGGGGGAGGGTTGGTGTTTTGTCAAAAACTTAGCAAAATCGATAAGGGGCTCGTGCAGCCCAAACCCAACGAAGGGTTCACCCGAAAACATCTCGTCCCTAGCAATTCAAGGGGTGGGGGGGGGTCAAAACTTAGCTAAAATCGCTATGGTGCTCACTGCAGACCAAACCCAATGAAGGGGTTCGCCCGAAAACACCTCGCCCCTAGCACTTCAAGGGGGAGGGTGGCGTTATTCAAAACTTAGCAAAAATCTCTAAAGGGCTCATTGCAGCCCAAACCCAACGAAGGGTTCACCCGAAAACACCTCGCCCCTAGCACATCGAGGGGGAGGGTGGTGTTTTTCAAAAACTTAGCAAAAATTGCTATGGCCTCATTGCAGCCCAAACACAACGAAGGGTTCACCCGGAAACACCTCTCCCCTAGCACATCGAGGGGGAGGGTGGCGTTATTCAAAAGCTTGGAAAACATCGCTAAGGGGCTCATTGCAGCCCAAACTCAATGAAGGGTTCACCCGGAAACATCTCGCCCCTAGCACTTCGAGGGGCTGGGTGGCGTTATTCAAAAACTTAGAAAAAATTTCTAAGGGGCTCATTGCAGCCCAAACCCAACGAAGGGTTTGCCCGGAAACACCTCGCCCCTACCACTTCGACAGGGAGGATGGTGTTTGTCAATGACTTAGCAAAAATCGCTAAGGGGCTCATTGCAGCCCAAACCAACGAAGGGATTCACCCGAAAACACCTCACCCCTAGCACTTCGATGGGGAGGGTGACGTTTTTCAAAAACATAGGAACAATCGCTAAAGGGATCGTTGCAGGCCAAACCCAACGAAGGGTTTCTACCGAAAACACCTCGCCCCTAGCACTTCAAGGGGCACGGTGGTTTTCTTCAAACACTTAGCAAAAGTCACTAAGGGGCTCATTGCAGCCCAAACCCAATGAAGGGTTCACCCGAAAACACCTCGCGTTCTAGCACTTCGAGGGGGAGGGTGGCGCTATTCAAAAACTTAGCAAAAATTGCTAAGGGGCTCATTGCAGCCACACCCAACGAAGGGTTTGCCCGGAAACACCTCGCCCCTAGCACTTTGAGGGGGAGGGTGGCATTATTCAACAACTTAGCGAAATTCGCTAAGGGGCTCAATGCTGCCCAAACCCAACGAAGGGTTCGGCCAGAAACACCTCGCACCTAGCACTACGAGGGGGAGGGTGGCGTTTTTAAAAAACTTAACAAAATTTGTTAAGGGGTTCATTGCAGCCCAAACCCATCGAAGGGTTCGCCCAAAAGCACCTCGCACCTAGCACTTCGAGGGGGAGGTTGGCGTTATTCAAAAACTTCACAAAATTCGCTACGGGGCTCATTGCAGCCTAAACCCAACGAAGGGTTCGCCCGCAAGCACCTCGCCCCTAGCATTTCGAGGGGGAGGGTGGCGTTATTCAAAAACTTAGCAAAAATCTCTAAAGGGCTCATTGCAGCCCAAACCCAACGAAGGGTTTGCCCGAAAACACCTCGCCCCTAGCACTTCGAGGGGGAGGGTGGTGTTTGTCAAAAACATAGCAAAAATCGCTAAGGGGCTCGTTGCAGCCCAAACCCAATGAAGGGTTCACCCAAAAACACCTCGCCCCTAGCACTTTGATGGGGAGGGTGGTGTTTTCCAAAAACATAGAAAAATCGCTAAGGGCCTCATTGCAGCCCAAACCAAAGAAGGGGTTCACCCGAAAACACCTCAACCCTAGCACTTCGAGGGGGAGGGTGGCGTTTTTCAAAAACTTAGGAAAAATTGCTTAAGGGATTGTTGCAGCCCAAACTCAACAAAGGGTTCTACCGAAAACAACTCGCCCCTAGCACTTCAAGAGGGAGGGTGGTTTTTTTCAAAAACTTAGCAAAAATCGCTAAGGGGCTCATTGCAGCCCAAACCCAACGAAGGGTTCGCCCGGAAATACCTCGCCCCTAGCACTTCGAGGGGGAGGGTGGCGCTTTTCAAAAACTTAGGAAAAATTGCTAAAGGGATTGTTGCAGCCCAAACCCAACGAAGGGTTCTACCGAAAACAACTCGCCCCTAGCACTTCAAGTTGGAGGGTGGTTTTTTTTCAAAAACTTAGGAAAAATTGCTAAAGGTATTGATGCAGCCCAAACCCAACGAAGTGTTCGCCCGAAAATACCTCGCCCTAGCACTTCGAGGGGGAGCGTGGTGTTTTTCAAAAAGAATCAAAAATCGCTAAGGAGCTCATTGCAGCCCAAACCCAATGAAGGGTTCGCCCGAAAACACCTCGCCCCTAGCATTTCGAGGGGGAGGGTGGCTTTATTCAAAAACATAGCAAAAAATCGCTAAGGGACTCGTTGCAGCCTAAACCCAGTGAAGGGTTCACCCGAAAACACCTCGCCCCTAGCACTTCGAGGGGGAGGGTGGCGTTATTCAAAAACTTAGCAAAAATAGCTAAGGGCTCATTGCAGCCCAAACCCAACGAAGGGTTTGCCCGAAAACACCTCGCCCCTAGCACTTCGAGGGGGAGGGTGGTGTTTGTCAAAAACATAGCAAAAATCGCTAAGGGGCTTGTTGCAGCCCAACCCAATGAAGGGTTCACCCGAAAACACCTCGCCCCTAGCACATCGACGGGGAGGGTGGTGTTTTTCAAAAACATAGAAAAATCGCTAAGGGGCTCGTTGCAGCCCAAACCAAAGAAGGGGTTCACCCAAAAACACCTCAACCCTAGCACTTCGAGGGGGAGGGTGGCATTTTTCAAAAACTTAGGAAAAATTGCTAAAGGGATTGTTGCAGCCCAAACCCAACGAAGGGTTCTACTGAAAACAATTCGCCCCTAGCACTTCAAGGGGGAGGGTGGTTTTTTTCAAAAACTTAGCAAAAATTGCTAAGGAGCTCATTGCAGCCCAAACCCAATGAAGGGTTCGCCCGAAAACACCTCGCCCCTAGCATTTCGAGGGGGACGGTGGCGTTATTCAAAACATAGCAAAAATCGCTAAGGGACTCGTTGCAGCCTAAACCCAGTGAAGGGTTCACCCGAAAACACCTCGCCCCTAGCACATCGAGGGGGAGGGTGGCGTTTTTCAAAAACATAACAAAAATTGCTAAGGGGCTCATTGCAGGCCAAACCCAATGAAGGGTTCGCCCAAAAACACCTCGCCCCTAGCATTTCGTGGGGGAGGGTGACATTTTTCAAAAACCTAGCAAAAATCTCTAAGGGGCTCGTTGCATCCCAAACCCAACGAAGGGTTCGCCCGAAAACACCTCGCCTCTAGCACTTCGAGGGGGAGGGTGGTGTTTGTCAAAAACTTAGCAAAATCGATAAGGGGCTCGTTGCAGCCCAAACCCAACGAAGGGTTCACCCGAAAACATCTCGTCCCTAGCAATTCAAGGGGTGGGGGGGGGGGTTCAAAAACTTAGCTAAAATCGCTATGGTGCTCACTGCAGCCCAAACCCAATGAAGGGTTCGCCCGAAAACACCTCGCCCCTAGCACTTCGAGGGGGAGGGTGGCGTTATTCAAAAACTTAGCAAAAATCTCTAAAGGGCTCATTGCAGCCCAAACCCAACGAAGGGTTCACCCGAAAACACCTCGCCCCTAGCACATCGAGGGGGAGGGTGGTGTTTTTCAAAAACTTAGCAAAAATTGCTATGGGCCTCATTGCAGCCCAAACACAACGAAGGGTTCACCCGGAAACACCTCTCCCCTAGCACATCGAGGGGGAGGGTGGCGTTATTCAAAAGCTTGGAAAACATCGCTAAGGGGCTCATTGCAGCCCAAACTCAATGAAGGGTTCACCCGGAAACATCTTGCCCCTAGCATTTCGAGGGGGAGGGTGGCTTTATTCAAAAACATAGCAAAAAATCGCTAAGGGACTCGTTGCAGCCTAAACCCAGTGAAGGGTTCACCCGAAAACACCTCGCCCCTAGCACTTCGAGGGGGAGGGTGGCGTTATTCAAAAACTTAGCAAAAATAGCTAAGGGCTCATTGCAGCCCAAACCCAACGAAGGGTTTGCCCGAAAACACCTCGCCCCTAGCACTTCGAGGGGGAGGGTGGTGTTTGTCAAAAACATAGCAAAAATCGCTAAGGGGCTTGTTGCAGCCCAACCCAATGAAGGGTTCACCCGAAAACACCTCGCCCCTAGCACATCGACGGGGAGGGTGGTGTTTTTCAAAAACATAGAAAAATCGCTAAGGGGCTCGTTGCAGCCCAAACCAAAGAAGGGGTTCACCCAAAAACACCTCAACCCTAGCACTTCGAGGGGGAGGGTGGCATTTTTCAAAAACTTAGGAAAAATTGCTAAAGGGATTGTTGCAGCCCAAACCCAACGAAGGGTTCTACTGAAAACAATTCGCCCCTAGCACTTCAAGGGGGAGGGTGGTTTTTTTCAAAAACTTAGCAAAAATTGCTAAGGAGCTCATTGCAGCCCAAACCCAATGAAGGGTTCGCCCGAAAACACCTCGCCCCTAGCATTTCGAGGGGGACGGTGGCGTTATTCAAAAACATAGCAAAAATCGCTAAGGGACTCGTTGCAGCCTAAACCCAGTGAAGGGTTCACCCGAAAACACCTCGCCCCTAGCACATCGAGGGGGAGGGTGGCGTTTTTCAAAAACATAACAAAAATTGCTAAGGGGCTCATTGCAGGCCAAACCCAATGAAGGGTTCGCCCAAAAACACCTCGCCCCTAGCATTTCGTGGGGGAGGGTGACATTTTTCAAAAACCTAGCAAAAATCTCTAAGGGGCTCGTTGCATCCCAAACCCAACGAAGGGTTCGCCTGAAAACACCTCGCCTCTAGCACTTCGAGGGGGAGGGTGGTGTTTGTCAAAAACTTAGCAAAATCGATAAGGGGCTCGTTGCAGCCCAAACCCAACGAAGGGTTCACCCGAAAACATCTCGTCCCTAGCAATTCAAGGGGTGGGGGGGGGTTCAAAAACTTAGCTAAAATCGCTATGGTGCTCACTGCAGCCCAAACCCAATGAAGGGTTCGCCCGAAAACACCTCGCCCCTAGCACTTCGAGGGGGAGGGTGGCGTTATTCAAAAACTTAGCAAAAATCTCTAAAGGGCTCATTGCAGCCCAAACCCAACGAAGGGTTCACCCGAAAACACCTCGCCCCTAGCACATCGAGGGGGAGGGTGGTGTTTTTCAAAAACTTAGCAAAAATTGCTATGGGCCTCATTGCAGCCCAAACACAACGAAGGGTTCACCCGGAAACACCTCTCCCCTAGCACATCGAGGGGGAGGGTGGCGTTATTCAAAAGCTTGGAAAACATCGCTAAGGGGCTCATTGCAGCCCAAACTCAATGAAGGGTTCACCCGGAAACATCTTGCCCCTAGCACTTCGAGGGGCTGGGTGGCGTTATTCAAAAACTTAGAAAAAATTTCTAAGGGGCTCATTGCAGCCCAAACCCAACGAAGGGTTTGCCCGGAAACACCTCGCCCCTACCACTTCGACAGGGAGGATGGTGTTTGTCAATAACTTAGCAAAAATCGCTAAGGGGCTCATTGCAGCCCAAACCAACGAAGGGATTCACCCGAAAACACCTCACCCCTAGCACTTCGATGGGGAGGATGACGTTTTTCAAAAACATAGGAACAATCGCTAAAGGGATCGTTGCAGGCCAAACCCAACGAAGGGTTCTACCGAAAACACCTCGCCCCTAGCACTTCAAGGGGCACGGTCGTTTTCTTCAAACACTTAGCAAAAGTCGCTAAGGGGCTCATTGCAGCCCAAACCCAATGAAGGGTTCACCCGAAAACACCTCGCGTCTAGCACTTCGAGGGGGAGGGTGGCGCTATTCAAAAACTTAGCAAAAATTGCTAAGGGGCTCATTGCAGCCCACACCCAACGAAGGGTTTGCCCGGAAACACCTCGCCCCTAGCACTTTGAGGGGGAGGGTGGCATTATTCAACAACTTAGCGAAATTCGCTAAGGGGCTCAATGCTGCCCAAACCCAACGAAGGGTTCGGCCAGAAACACCTCGCACCTAGCACTACGAGGGGGAGGGTGGCGTTTTTAAAAAACTTAACAAAATTTGTTAAGGGGTTCATTGCAGCCCAAACCCAACGAAGGGTTCGCCCAAAAGCACCTCGCACCTAGCACTTCGAGGGGGAGGTTGGCGTTATTCAAAAACTTCACAAAATTCGCTACGGGGCTCATTGCAGCCTAAACCCAACGAAGGGTTCGCCCGCAAGCACCTCGCCCCTAGCATTTCGAGGGGGAGGGTGGCGTTATTCAAAAACTTAGCAAAAATCTCTAAAGGGCTCATTGCAGCCCAAACCCAACGAAGGGTTTGCCCGAAAACACCTCGCCCCTAGCACTTCGAGGGGGAGGGTGGTGTTTGTCAAAAACATAGCAAAAATCGCTAAGGGGCTCGTTGCAGCCCAAACCCAATGAAGGGTTCACCCAAAAACACCTCGCCCCTAGCACTTTGATGGGGAGGGTGGTGTTTTCCAAAAACATAGAAAAATCGCTAAGGGCCTCATTGCAGCCCAAACCAAAGAAGGGGTTCACCCGAAAACACCTCAACCCTAGCACTTCGAGGGGGAGGGTGGCGTTTTTCAAAAACTTAGGAAAAATTGCTTAAGGGATTGTTGCAGCCCAAACTCAACAAAGGGTTCTACCGAAAACAACTCGCCCCTAGCACTTCAAGAGGGAGGGTGGTTTTTTTCAAAAACTTAGCAAAAATCGCTAAGGGGCTCATTGCAGCCCAAACCCAACGAAGGGTTCGCCCGGAAATACCTCGCCCCTAGCACTTCGAGGGGGAGGGTGGCGCTTTTCAAAAACTTAGGAAAAATTGCTAAAGGGATTGTTGCAGCCCAAACCCAACGAAGGGTTCTACCGAAAACAACTCGCCCCTAGCACTTCAAGGGGGAGGGTGGTTTTTTTCAAAAACTTAGGAAAAATTGCTAAAGGTATTGATGCAGCCCAAACCCAACGAAGTGTTCGCCCGAAAATACCTCGCCCTAGCACTTCGAGGGGGAGCGTGGTGTTTTTCAAAAAGAATCAAAAATCGCTAAGGAGCTCATTGCAGCCCAAACCCAATGAAGGGTTCGCCCGAAAACACCTCGCCCCTAGCATTTCGAGGGGGAGGGTGGCTTTATTCAAAAACATAGCAAAAAATCGCTAAGGGACTCGTTGCAGCCTAAACCCAGTGAAGGGTTCACCCGAAAACACCTCGCCCCTAGCACTTCGAGGGGGAGGGTGGCGTTATTCAAAAACTTAGCAAAAATAGCTAAGGGCTCATTGCAGCCCAAACCCAACGAAGGGTTTGCCCGAAAACACCTCGCCCCTAGCACTTCGAGGGGGAGGGTGGTGTTTGTCAAAAACATAGCAAAAATCGCTAAGGGGCTTGTTGCAGCCCAACCCAATGAAGGGTTCACCCGAAAACACCTCGCCCCTAGCACATCGACGGGGAGGGTGGTGTTTTTCAAAAACATAGAAAAATCGCTAAGGGGCTCGTTGCAGCCCAAACCAAAGAAGGGGTTCACCCAAAAACACCTCAACCCTAGCACTTCGAGGGGGAGGGTGGCATTTTTCAAAAACTTAGGAAAAATTGCTAAAGGGATTGTTGCAGCCCAAACCCAACGAAGGGTTCTACTGAAAACAATTCGCCCCTAGCACTTCAAGGGGGAGGGTGGTTTTTTTCAAAAACTTAGCAAAAATTGCTAAGGAGCTCATTGCAGCCCAAACCCAATGAAGGGTTCGCCCGAAAACACCTCGCCCCTAGCATTTCGAGGGGGACGGTGGCGTTATTCAAAAACATAGCAAAAATCGCTAAGGGACTCGTTGCAGCCTAAACCCAGTGAAGGGTTCACCCGAAAACACCTCGCCCCTAGCACATCGAGGGGGAGGGTGGCGTTTTTCAAAAACATAACAAAAATTGCTAAGGGGCTCATTGCAGGCCAAACCCAATGAAGGGTTCGCCCAAAAACACCTCGCCCCTAGCATTTCATGGGGGAGGGTGACATTTTTCAAAAACCTAGCAAAAATCTCTAAGGGGCTCGTTGCATCCCAAACCCAACGAAGGGTTCGCCCGAAAACACCTCGCCTCTAGCACTTCGAGGGGGAGGGTGGTGTTTGTCAAAAACTTAGCAAAATCGATAAGGGGCTCGTTGCAGCCCAAACCCAACGAAGGGTTCACCCGAAAACATCTCGTCCCTAGCAATTCAAGGGGTGGGGGGGGGGGGGGGGTTCAAAAACTTAGCTAAAATCGCTATGGTGCTCACTACAGACCAAACCCAATGAAGGGTTCGCCCGAAAACACCTCGCCCCTAGCACTTCGAGGGGGAGGGTGGCGTTATTCAAAAACTTAGCAAAAATCTCTAAAGGGCTCATTGCAGCCCAAACCCAACGAAGGGTTCACCCGAAAACACCTCGCCCCTAGCACATCGAGGGGGAGGGTGGTGTTTTTCAAAAACTTAGCAAAAATTGCTATGGGCCTCATTGCAGCCCAAACACAACGAAGGGTTCACCCGGAAACACCTCTCCCCTAGCACATCGAGGGGGAGGGTGGCGTTATTCAAAAGCTTGGAAAACATCGCTAAGGGGCTCATTGCAGCCCAAACTCAATGAAGGGTTCACCCGGAAACATCTCGCCCCTAGCACTTCGAGGGGCTGGGTGGCGTTATTCAAAAACTTAGAAAAAATTTCTAAGGGGCTCATTGCAGCCCAAACCCAACGAAGGGTTTGCCCGGAAACACCTCGCCCCTACCACTTCGACAGGGAGGATGGTGTTTGTCAATAACTTAGCAAAAATCGCTAAGGGGCTCATTGCAGCCCAAACCAACGAAGGGATTCACCCGAAAACACCTCACCCCTAGCACTTCGATGGGGAGGATGACGTTTTTCAAAAACATAGGAACAATCGCTAAAGGGATCGTTGCAGGCCAAACCCAACGAAGGGTTCTACCGAAAACACCTCGCCCCTAGCACTTCAAGGGGCACGGTGGTTTTCTTCAAACACTTAGCAAAAGTCGCTAAGGGGCTCATTGCAGCCCAAACCCAATGAAGGGTTCACCCGAAAACACCTCGCGTCTAGCACTTCGAGGGGGAGGGTGGCGCTATTCAAAAACTTAGCAAAAATTGCTAAGGGGCTCATTGCAGCCCACACCCAACGAAGGGTTTGCCCGGAAACACCTCGCCCCTAGCACTTTGAGGGGGAGGGTGGCATTATTCAACAACTTAGCGAAATTCGCTAAGGGGCTCAATGCTGCCCAAACCCAACGAAGGGTTCGGCCAGAAACACCTCGCACCTAGCACTACGAGGGGGAGGGTGGCGTTTTTAAAAAACTTAACAAAATTTGTTAAGGGGTTCATTGCAGCCCAAACACAACGAAGGGTTCGCCCAAAAGCACCTCGCACCTAGCACTTCGAGGGGGAGGTTGGCGTTATTCAAAAACTTCACAAAATTCGCTACGGGGCTCATTGCAGCCTAAACCCAACGAAGGGTTCGCCCGCAAGCACCTCGCCCCTAGCATTTCGAGGGGGAGGGTGGCGTTATTCAAAAACTTAGCAAAAATCTCTAAAGGGCTCATTGCAGCCCAAACCCAACGAAGGGTTTGCCCGAAAACACCTCGCCCCTAGCACTTCGAGGGGGAGGGTGGTGTTTGTCAAAAACTTAGCAAAATCGCTAAGGGGCTCGTTGTAGCCCAAACCCAACGAAGGGTTCGCCCGGAAATACCTCGCCCCTAGCACTTCGAGGGGGAGGGTGGCGCTTTTCAAAAACTTAGGAAAAATTGCTAAAGGGATTGTTGCAGCCCAAACCCAACGAAGGGTTCTACCGAAAACAACTCGCCCCTAGCACTTCAAGGGGGAGGGTGGTTTTTTTCAAAAACTTAGGAAAAATTGCTAAAGGTATTGATGCAGCCCAAACCCAACGAAGTGTTCGCCCGAAAATACCTCGCCCTAGCACTTCGAGGGGGAGCGTGGTGTTTTTCAAAAAGAATCAAAAATCGCTAAGGAGCTCATTGCAGCCCAAACCCAATGAAGGGTTCGCCCGAAAACACCTCGCCCCTAGCATTTCGAGGGGGAGGGTGGCTTTATTCAAAAACATAGCAAAAAATCGCTAAGGGACTCGTTGCAGCCTAAACCCAGTGAAGGGTTCACCCGAAAACACCTCGCCCCTAGCACTTCGAGGGGGAGGGTGGCGTTATTCAAAAACTTAGCAAAAATAGCTAAGGGCTCATTGCAGCCCAAACCCAACGAAGGGTTCTACCGAAAACAACTCGCCCCTAGCACTTCAAGAGGGAGGGTGGTTTTTTTCAAAAACTTAGCAAAAATCGCTAAGGGGCTCATTGCAGCCCAAACCCAACGAAGGGTTCGCCCGGAAATACCTCGCCCCTAGCACTTCGAGGGGGAGGGTGGCGCTTTTCAAAAACTTAGGAAAAATTGCTAAAGGGATTGTTGCAGCCCAAACCCAACGAAGGGTTCTACCGAAAACAACTCGCCCCTAGCACTTCAAGGGGGAGGGTGGTTTTTTTCAAAAACTTACGAAAAATTGCTAAAGGTATTGATGCAGCCGAAACCCAACGAAGTGTTCGCCCGAAAATACCTCGCCCTAGCACTTCGAGGGGAGCGTGGTGTTTTTCAAAAAGAATCAAAAATCGCTAAGGAGCTCATTGCAGCCCAAACCCAATGAAGGGTTCGCCCGAAAACACCTCGCCCCTAGCACTTCGAGGGGGAGGGTGGCGTTATTCAAAAACTTAGCAAAAATCTCTAAAGGGCTCATTGCAGCCCAAACCCAACGAAGGGTTCACCCGAAAACACCTCGCCCCTAGCACATCGAGGGGGAGGGTGGTGTTTTTCAAAAACTTAGCAAAAATTGCTATGGGCCTCATTGCAGCCCAAACACAACGAAGGGTTCACCCGGAAACACCTCTCCCCTAGCACATCGAGGGGGAGGGTGGCGTTATTCAAAAGCTTGGAAAACATCGCTAAGGGGCTCATTGCAGCCCAAACTCAATGAAGGGTTCACCCGGAAACATCTCGCCCCTAGCACTTCGAGGGGCTGGGTGGCGTTATTTAAAAACTTAGAAAAAATTTCTAAGGGGCTCATTGCAGCCCAAACCCAACGAAGGGTTTGCCCAGAAACACCTCGCCCCTACCACTTCGACAGGGAGGATGGTGTTTGTCAATAACTTAGCAAAAATCGCTAAGGGGCCCATTGCAGCCCAAACCCAACGAAGGGTTCGCCCGGAAATACCTCGCCCGTAGCACTTCGAGGGGGAGGGTGGCGCTTTTCAAAAACTTAGGAAAAATTGCTAAAGGGATTGTTGCAGCCCAAACCCAACGAAGGGTTCTACCGAAAACAACTCACCCCTAGCACTTCAAGGGGGAGGGTGGTTTTTTTCAAAAACTTAGGAAAAATTGCTAAAGGTATTGATGCAGCCCAAACCCAACGAAGTATTCACCCGAAAATACCTCGCCCTAGCACTTCGAGGGGGAGCGTGGTGTTTTTCAAAAAGAATCAAAAATCGCTAAGGAGCTCATTGCAGCCCAAACCCAATGAAGCGTTCGCCCGAAAACACCTCGCCCCTAGCATTTCGAGGGGGAGGGTGGCTTTATTCAAAAACATAGCAAAAAATCGCTAAGGGACTCGTTGCAGCCTAAACCCAGTGAAGGGTTCACCCGAAAACACCTCGCCCCTGGCACTTCGAGGGGGAGGGTGGCGTTATTCAGAAACTTAGCAAAAATAGCTAAGGGCTCATTGCAGCCCAAACCCAACGAAGGGTTTGCCCGAAAACACCTCGCCCCTAGCACTTCGAGGGGGAGGGTGGTGTTTGTCAAAAACATAGCAAAAATCGCTAAGGGGCTTGTTGCAGCCCAACCCAATGAAGGGTTCACCCGAAAACACCTCGCCCCTAGCACATCGACGGGGAGGGTGGTGTTTTTCAAAAACATAGAAAAATCGCTAAGGGGCTCGTTGCAGCCCAAACCAAAGAAGGGGTTCACCCAAAAACACCTCAACCCTAGCACTTCGAGGGGGAGGGTGGCATTTTTCAAAAACTTAGGAAAAATTGCTAAAGGGATTGTTGCAGCCCAAACCCAACGAAGGGTTCTACTGAAAACAATTCGCCCCTAGCACTTCAAGGGGGAGGGTGGTTTTTTTCAAAAACATAGCAAAAATTGCTAAGGGGCTCATTGCAGCCCAAACCCAACGAAGGGTTTGCCCGGAAACACCTCGCCCCTAGCACTTCAAGGGGCAGGGTGGCATTTTTCAAAAACATAGCAAAAATTGCTAAGGGGATCATTGCAGCCCAAACCCAACGAAGGGTTCGCCCGGAAACACCTCGCCCCTTGCACTTTGAGGGGGAGGGTGGCGTTTTTAAAAAACTTAACAAAATTTGTTAAGGGGTTCATTGCAGCCCAAACCCAACGAAGGGTTCGCCCAAAAGCACCTCGCACCTAGCACTTCGAGGGGGAGGTTGGCGTTATTCAAAAACTTCACAAAATTCGCTACGGGGCTCATTGCAGCCTAAACCCAACGAAGGGTTCGCCCGCGAGCACCTCGCCCCTAGCATTTCGAGGGGGAGGGTGGCGTTATTCAAAAACTTAGCAAAAATCTCTAAAGGGCTCATTGCAGCCCAAACCCAACGAAGGGTTTGCCCGAAAACACCTCGCCCCTAGCACTTCGAGGGGGAGGGTGGTGTTTGTCAAAAACATAGCAAAAATCGCTAAGGGGCTCGTTGCAGCCCAAACCCAATGAAGGGTTCACCCAAAAACACCTCGCCCCTAGCACTTTGATGGGGAGGGTGGTGTTTTCCAAAAACATAGAAAAATCGCTAAGGGGCTCATTGCAGCCCAAACCAAAGAAGGGGTTCACCCGAAAACACCTCAACCCTAGCACTTCGAGGGGGAGGGTGGCGTTTTTCAAAAACTTAGGAAAAATTGCTAAAGGGATTGTTGCAGCCCAAACTCAACAAAGGGTTCTACCGAAAACAACTCGCCCCTAGCACTTCAAGAGGGAGGGTGGTTTTTTTCAAAAACTTAGCAAAAATCGCTAAGGGGCTCATTGCAGCCCAAACCCAACGAAGGGTTCGCCCGGAAATACCTCGCCCCTAGCACTTCGAGGGGGAGGGTGGCGCTTTTCAAAAACTTAGGAAAAATTGCTAAAGGGATTGTTGCAGCCCAAACCCAACGAAGGGTTCTACCGAAAACAACTCGCCCCTAGCACTTCAAGGGGGAGGGTGGTTTTTTTCAAAAACTTAGGAAAAATTGCTAAAGGTATTGATGCAGCCCAAACCCAACGAAGTGTTCGCCCGAAAATACCTCGCCCTAGCACTTCGAGGGGGAGCGTGGTGTTTTTCAAAAAGAATCAAAAATCGCTAAGGAGCTCATTGCAGCCCAAACCCAATGAAGGGTTTGCCCGAAAACACCTCGCCCCTAGCATTTCGAGGGGGAGGGTGGCTTTATTCAAAAACTTAGCAAAAATCGCTAAGGGACTCGTTGCAGCCTAAACCCAGTGAAGGGTTCACCCGAAAACACTTCGCCCCTAGCACTTCGAGGGGGAGGGTGGCGTTATTCAAAAACTTAGCAAAAATAGCTAAGGGCTCATTGCAGCCCAAAACCAACGAAGGGTTTGCCCGAAAACACCTCGCCCCTAGCACTTCGAGGGGGAGGGTGGTGTTTGTCAAAAACATAGCAAAAATCGCTAAGGGGCTTGTTGCAGCCCAACCCAATGAAGGGTTCACCCGAAAACACCTCGCCCCTAGCACATCGACGGGGAGGGTGGTGTTTTTCAAAAACATAGAAAAATCGCTAAGGGGCTCGTTGCAGCCCAAACCAAAGAAGGGGTTCACCCAAAAACACCTCAACCCTAGCACTTCGAGGGGGAGGGTGGCATTTTTCAAAACTTAGGAAAAATTGCTAAGGGGATTGTTGCAGCCCAAACCCAACGAAGGGTTCTACTGAAAACAATTCGCCCCTAGCACTTCAAGGGGGAGGGTGGTTTTTTTCAAAAACTTAGCAAAAATTGCTAAGGGGCTCATTGCAGCCCAAACCCAACGAAGGGTTTGCCCGGAAACACCTCGCCCCTAGCACTTCAAGGGGGAGGGTGGCATTTTTCAAAAACTTAGCAAAAATTGCTAAGGGGATCATTGCAGCCCAAACCCAACGAAGGGTTCGCCCGGAAACACCTCGCCCCTTGCACTTTGAGGGGGAGGGTGGCGTTTTTCAAAAACTTAACAAAAACTGCTAAGGGGCTCATTGCAGGCCAAACCCAATGAAGGGTTCACCCGGAAACACCTCGCCCCTAGCACTTCGAGGGGGAGGGTGGCGTTATTCAAAAACTTAGAAAAAATCGCTAAGGGGCTCATTCCAGCCCAAACCCAACGAAGGGTTCACCTCGCCCCTAGCACTTCAAGGGAGAGGGTTGCGTTATTTAACAACTTAGCAAAAATCGCTAAGGGGCTCATTGCAGCCCAAACCCAACGAAGGGTTCTACCGAAAACATATCGCCCCTGGCACTTCAAGGGGGAGGGTGGTTTTTTTCAAAAACTTAGCAAAAGTCGCTAAGGGGCTCATTGCAGACCAAACCCAATGAAGGGTTCGCCCGAAAACACCACGCGTCTAGCACTTCGAGGGGGAGGGCGGCGCTATTCAAAAATTTAGCAAAAATTGCTAAGGGGCTCATTGCAGCCCAAACCCAACGAACGGTTTGCCCGGAAACACCTCGCCTCTAGCACTCCGAGGGGGAGGGTGGCGTTATGCAACAACTTAGCAAAATTCGCTAAGGGGCTCAATGCAGCCCAAACCCAACGAAGGGTTCGCCCAGAAACACCTCGCCCCTAGCAGTTCGAGGGGGCGGGTGGTGTTTTTCAAAAACATAGCAAAAATTGCTAAGGGGTTCATTGCAGCCCAAACCCAATGAACGGTTCGCCCGAAAGCACCTCGCACCTAGCACTTGGAGGGGGAGGGTGGCGTTTCTAAAAAACTTAACAAAAATCGCTAAGGGGCTCATTGCAGCCCAAACCCAATGAAGTGTTCGCCAGAAAATACCTCGCCCCTAGCACTTCGAGGGGGAGCGTGGCTTTTTTCAAAAAGAATAAAAAATCGCTAAGGAGCTCATTGCAGCCCAAACCCAATGAAGGGTTCGCCCGAAAACACCTCGCCCCTAGCATTTCGAGGGGGACGGTGGCGTTATTCAAAAACATAGCAAAAATCGCTAAGGGACTCGTTGCAGCCTAAACCCAGTGAAGGGTTCACCCGAAAACACCTCGCCCCTAGCACATCGAGGGGGAGGGTGGCGTTTTTCAAAAACATAACAAAAATTGCTAAGGGGCTCATTGCAGGCCAAACCCAATGAAGGGTTCGCCCAAAAACACCTCGCCCCTAGCATTTCGTGGGGGAGGGTGACATTTTTCAAAAACCTAGCAAAAATCTCTAAGGGGCTCGTTGCATCCCAAACCCAACGAAGGGTTCGCCCGAAAACACCTCGCCCCTAGCACTTTGATGGGGAGGGTGGTGTTTTCCAAAAACATAGAAAAATCGCTAAGGGCCTCATTGCAGCCCAAACCAAAGAAGGGGTTCACCCGAAAACACCTCAACCCTAGCACTTCGAGGGGGAGGGTGGCGTTTTTCAAAAACTTAGGAAAAATTGCTTAAGGGATTGTTGCAGCCCAAACTCAACAAAGGGTTCTATCGAAAACAACTCGCCCCTAGCACTTCAAGAGGGAGGGTGGTTTTTTTCAAAAACTTAGCAAAAATCGCTAAGGGGCTCATTGCAGCCCAAACCCAACGAAGGGTTCGCCCGGAAATACCTCGCCCCTAGCACTTCGAGGGGGAGGGTGGCGCTTTTCAA
This sequence comes from Eleusine coracana subsp. coracana, assembly GCA_032690845.1. Lineage (NCBI taxonomy): Eukaryota > Viridiplantae > Streptophyta > Magnoliopsida > Poales > Poaceae > Eleusine > Eleusine coracana. Next base: position 17,239 of record MU847905.1, read on the forward strand.
AAACTTAGGAAAAATTGCTAAAGGGATTGTTGCAGCCCAAACCCAACGAAGGGTTCTACCGAAAACAACTCGCCCCTAGCACTTCAAGGGGGAGGGTGGTTTTTTTCAAAAACTTAGGAAAAATTGCTAAAGGTATTGATGCAGCCCAAACCCAACGAAGTGTTCGCCCGAAAATACCTCGCCCTAGCACTTCGAGGGGAGCGTGGTGTTTTTCAAAAAGAATCAAAAATCGCTAAGGAGCTCATTGCAGCCCAAACCCAATGAAGGGTTCGCCCGAAAACACCTCGCCCCTAGCATTTCGAGGGGGAGGGTGGCTTTATTCAAAAACATAGCAAAAAATCGCTAAGGGACTCGTTGCAGCCTAAACCCAGTGAAGGGTTCACCCGAAAACACCTCGCCCCTAGCACTTCGAGGGGGAGGGTGGCGTTATTCAAAAACTTAGCAAAAATAGCTAAGGGCTCATTGCAGCCCAAACCCAACGAAGGGTTTGCCCAAAAACACCTCGCCCCTAGCACTTCGAGGGGGAGGGTGGTGTTTGTCAAAAACATAGCAAAAATCGCTAAGGGGCTTGTTGCAGCCCAACCCAATGAAGGGTTCACCCGAAAACACCTCGCCCCTAGCACATCGACGGGGAGGGTGGTGTTTTTCAAAAACATAGAAAAATCGCTAAGGGGCTCGTTGCAGCCCAAACCAAAGAAGGGGTTCACCCAAAAACACCTCAACCCTAGCACTTCGAGGGGGAGGGTGGCATTTTTCAAAAACTTAGGAAAAATTGCTAAAGGGATTGTTGCAGCCCAAACCCAACGAAGGGTTCTACTGAAAACAATTTGCCCCTAGCACTTCAAGGGGGAGGGTGGTTTTTTTCAAAAACTTAGCAAAAATTGCTAAGGGGCTCATTGCAGCCCAAACCCAATGAAGGGTTCGCCCGAAAACACCTCGCCCCTAGCACTTCGAGGGGGAGGGTGGCGTTATTCAAAAACCTAGCAAAAATCTCTAAAGGGCTCATTGCAGCCCAAACCCAACGAAGGGTTCACCCGAAAACACCTCGCCCCTAGCACATCGAGGGGGAGGGTGGTGTTTTTCAAAAACTTAGCAAAAATTGCTATGGGCCTCATTGCAGCCCAAACACAACGAAGGGTTCACCCGGAAACACCTCTCCCCTAGCACATCGAGGGGGAGGGTGGCGTTATTCAAAAGCTTGGAAAACATCGCTAAGGGGCTCATTGCAGCCCAAACTCAATGAAGGGTTCACCCGGAAACATCTCGCCCCTAGCACTTCGAGGGGCTGGGTGGCGTTATTCAAAAACTTAGAAAAAATTTCTAAGGGGCTCATTGCAGCCCAAACCCAACGAAGGGTTTGCCCGGAAACACCTCGCCCCTACCACTTCGACAGGGAGGATGGTGTTTGTCAATAACTTAGCAAAAATCGCTAAGGGGCCCATTGCAGCCCAAACCAACGAAGGGATTCACCCGAAAACACCTCACCCCTAGCACTTCGATGGGGAGGGTGACGTTTTTCAAAAACATAGGAACAATCGCTAAAGGGATCGTTGCAGGCCAAACCCAACGAAGGGTTCTACCGAAAACACCTCGCCCCTAGCACTTCAAGGGGCAGGGTGGTTTTCTTCAAACACTTAGCAAAAGTCGCTAAGGGGCTCATTGCTGCCCAAACCCAATGAAGGGTTCACCCGAAAACACCTCGCGTCTAGCACTTCGAGGGGGAGGGTGGCGCTATTCAAAAACTTAGCAAAAATTGCTAAGGGGCTCATTGCAGCCCACACCCAACGAAGGGTTTGCCCGGAAACACCTCGCCCCTAGCACTTTGAGGGGGAGGGTGGCATTATTCAACAACTTAGCGAAATTCGCTAAGGGGCTCAATGCTGTCCAAACCCAACGAAGGGTTCGGCCAGAAACACCTCGCACCTAGCACTACGAGGGGGAGGGTGGCGTTTTTAAAAAACTTAACAAAATTTGTTAAGGGGTTCATTACATCCCAAACCCAACGAAGGGTTCGCCCAAAAGCACCTCGCACCTAGCACTTCGAGGGGGAGGTTGGCGTTATTCAAAAACTTCACAAAATTCGCTACGGGGCTCATTGCAGCCTAAACCCAACGAAGGGTTCGCCCGCAAGCACCTCGCCCCTAGCATTTCGAGGGGGAGGGTGGCGTTATTCAAAAACTTAGCAAAAATCTCTAAAGGGCTCATTGCAGCCCAAACCCAACGAAGGGTTTGCCCGAAAACACCTCGCCCCTAGCACTTCGAGGGGGAGGGTGGTGTTTGTCAAAAACATAGCAAAAATCGCTAAGGGGCTCGTTGCAGCCCAAACCCAATGAAGGGTTCACCCAAAAACACCTCGCCCCTAGCACTTTGATGGGGAGGGTGGTGTTTTCCAAAAACATAGAAAAATCGCTAAGGGACTCGTTGCAGCCCAAACCAAAGAAGGGGTTCACCCGAAAACACCTCAACCCTAGCACTTCGAGGGGGAGGGTGGCGTTTTTCAAAAACTTAGGAAAAATTGCTTAAGGGATTGTTGCAGCCCAAACTCAACAAAGGGTTCTACCGAAAACAACTCGCCCCTAGCACTTCAAGAGGGAGGGTGGTTTTTTTCAAAAACTTAGCAAAAATCGCTAAGGGGCTCATTGCAGCCCAAACCCAACGAAGGGTTCGCACGGAAATACCTCGCCCCTAGCACTTCGAGGGGGAGGGTGGCGCTTTTCAAAAACTTAGGAAAAATTGCTAAAGGGATTGTTGCAGCCCAAACCCAACGAAGGGTTCTACCGAAAACAACTCGCCCCTAGCACTTCAAGGGGGAGGGTGGTTTTTTTCAAAAACTTAGGAAAAATTGCTAAAGGTATTGATGCAGCCCAAACCCAACGAAGTGTTCGCCCGAAAATACCTCGCCCTAGCACTTCGAGGGGGAGCGTGGTGTTTTTCAAAAAGAATCAAAAATCGCTAAGGAGCTCATTGCAGCCCAAACCCAATGAAGGGTTCGCCCGAAAACACCTCGCCCCTAGCATTTCGAGGGGGAGGGTGGCTTTATTCAAAAACATAGCAAAAAATCGCTAAGGGACTCGTTGCAGCCTAACCCAGTGAAGGGTTCACCCGAAAACACCTCGCCCCTAGCACTTCGAGGGGGAGGGTGGCGTTATTCAAAAACTTAGCAAAAATAGCTAAGGGCTCATTGCAGCCCAAACCCAACGAAGGGTTTGCCCGAAAACACCTCGCCCCTAGCACTTCGAGGGGGAGGGTGGTGTTTGTCAAAAACATAGCAAAAATCGCTAAGGGGCTTGTTGCAGCCCAACCCAATGAAGGGTTCACCCGAAAACACCTCGCCCCTAGCACATCGACGGGGAGGGTGGTGTTTTTCAAAAACATAGAAAAATCGCTAAGGGGCTCGTTGCAGCCCAAACCAAAGAAGGGGTTCACCCAAAAACACCTCAACCCTAGCACTTCGAGGGGGAGGGTGGCATTTTTCAAAAACTTAGGAAAAATTGCTAAAGGGATTGTTGCAGCCCAAACCCAACGAAGGGTTCTACTGAAAACAATTCGCCCCTAGCACTTCAAGGGGGAGGGTGGTTTTTTTCAAAAACTTAGCAAAAATTGCTAAGGGGCTCATTGCAGCCCAAACCCAACGAAGGGTTTGCCCGGAAACACCTCGCCCCTAGCACTTCAAGGGGCAGGGTGGCATTTTTCAAAAACTTAGCAAAAATTGCTAAGGGGATCATTGCAGCCCAAACCCAACGAAGGGTTCGCCCGGAAACACCTCGCCCCTTGCACTTTGAGGGGGAGGGTGGCGTTTTTAAAAAACTTAACAAAATTTGTTAAGGGGTTCATTGCAGCCCAAACCCAACGAAGGGTTCGCCCAAAAGCACCTCGCACCTAGCACTTCGAGGGGGAGGTTGGCGTTATTCAAAAACTTCACAAAATTCGCTACGGGGCTCATTGCAGCCTAAACCCAACGAAGGGTTCGCCCGCGAGCACCTCGCCCCTAGCATTTCGAGGGGGAGGGTGGCGTTATTCAAAAACTTAGCAAAAATCTCTAAAGGGCTCATTGCAGCCCAAACCCAACGAAGGGTTTGCCCGAAAACACCTCGCCCCTAGCACTTCGAGGGGGAGGGTGGCGTTTGTCAAAAACCTAGCAAAAATCTCTAAAGGGCTCATTGCAGCCCAAACCCAACGAAGGGTTCACCCGAAAACACCTCGCCCCTAGCACATCGAGGGGGAGGGTGGTGTTTTTCAAAAACTTAGCAAAAATTGCTATGGGCCTCATTGCAGCCCAAACACAACGAAGGGTTCACCCGGAAACACCTCTCCCCTAGCACATCGAGGGGGAGGGTGGCGTTATTCAAAAGCTTGGAAAACATCGCTAAGGGGCTCATTGCAGCCCAAACTCAATGAAGGGTTCACCCGGAAACATCTCGCCCCTAGCACTTCGAGGGGCTGGGTGGCGTTATTCAAAACTTAGAAAAAATTTCTAAGGGGCTCATTGCAGCCCAAACCCAACGAAGGGTTTGCCCGGAAACACCTCGCCCCTACCACTTCGACAGGGAGGATGGTGTTTGTCAATAACTTAGCAAAAATCGCTAAGGGGCCCATTGCAGCCCAAACCAACGAAGGGATTCACCCGAAAACACCTCACCCCTAGCACTTCGATGGGGAGGGTGACGTTTTTTCAAAAACATAGGAACAATCGCTAAAGGGATCGTTGCAGGCCAAACCCAACGAAGGGTTCTACCGAAAACACCTCGCCCCTAGCACTTCAAGGGGCAGGGTGGTTTTCTTCAAACACTTAGCAAAAGTCGCTAAGGGCTCATTGCAGCCCAAACCCAATGAAGGGTTCACCCGAAAACATCTCGCGTCTAGCACTTCGAGGGGGAGGGTGGCGCTATTCAAAACTTAGCAAAAATTGCTAAGGGGCTCATTGCAGCCCACACCCAACGAAGGGTTTGCCCGGAAACACCTCGCCCCTAGCACTTTGAGGGGGAGGGTGGCATTATTCAACAACTTAGCGAATTCGCTAAGGGCTCAATGCTGCCCAAACCCAACGAAGGGTTCGGCCAGAAACACCTCGCACATAGCCACTACGAGGGGGAGGGTGGCGTTTTTAAAAAACTTAACAAAATTTGTTAAGGGTTCATTGCAGCCCAAACCCAACGAAGGGTTCGCCCAAAAGCACCTCGCACCTAGCACTTCGAGGGGGAGGTTGGCGTTATTCAAAAACTTCACAAAATTCGCTACGGGGCTCATTGCAGCCTAAACCCAACGAAGGGTTCGCCCGCGAGCACCTCGCCCCTAGCATTTCGAGGGGGAGGGTGGCGTTATTCAAAAACTTAGCAAAAATCTCTAAAGGGCTCATTGCAGCCCAAACCCAACGAAGGGTTTGCCCGAAAACACCTCGCCCCTAGCACTTCGAGGGGGGAGGGTGGCGTTTGTCAAAAACCTAGCAAAATCTCTAAAGGGCTCATTGCAGCCCAAACCAACGAAGGGTTCACCGAAAACACCTCGCCCCTAGCACATCGAGGGGGAGGGTGGTGTTTTTCAAAAACTTAGCAACAATTGCTATGGGCCTCATTGCAGCCCAAACACAACGAAGGGTTCACCCGGAAACACCCTCTCCCCTAGCACATCGAGGGGGAGGGTGGCGTTATTCAAACGCTTGGAAAACATCGCTAAGGGGCTCATTGCAGCCCAAACTCAATGAAGGGTTCACCCGGAAAACATCCTCGCCCCTAGCACTTCGAGGGGCTGGGTGGCGTTATCAAAAACTTAGAAAAAATTCTAAGGGGCTCATTGCAGCCCAAACCAACGAAGGGTTTGCC
>MU847906.1:0-22794 GCA_032690845.1 Eleusine coracana subsp. coracana
TATTCGGGGCAATGTCTTAACCATAGGGAAGTATTTATTATACAAAATTTATACTCTTCTACTCTTTGAATTTCACTTTGTGTCGGTATTGGCCTCGCCACAAGCTTTCTAGAAAAAAAAGTATGCCCGAACGGATACGGATGCAAAAGTTACGCTCGTTTTAGGTTATAGGTCTCATTTTTCATGAGCTTACACCCACAGTGTGCTGAACGCGTGGCCAGGGATATGGGTTACCATCTATGGTTCCTGTGTACCCATAAACTCGGTAGTCTAAGCGCGGATCATGATACGGTGGGCGGTCCTCCACCACGATGGAGTTCGACGCTGTATTGAATGTAACATGCTGGCAGTAGGAGGTATTAGGGGCAGTATCTTAACCGTATGGAAGTATTTATTTTTAAAAAATTATATACTATTGTACTCTTAGAATTTTTCTTTTTGTCAGTGTTGGCCTCGCCCCAAGCTTTCTAGAAAAAAAGTATGCCCCGATCGGATAACGGATGCAAAGTTATGCTTGTTTTAGGTTATATGTCTCCTTTTCGTGTGCTTACACACAAGGTGTGGCTTGTGTAGCCCATAAACTCGTAGTCTAGGCAAGGTTCATGATACGGTGGGTGAGTCCTCCACGACAATGGAGTTCGACGCTGTATTGAATGTAACATGCGGTAGTAGGAGGTATTCGGGGCAGTATCTTAACTATAGGGAAGTATTTATTTTATAAAAATATATATATTCTACTCTTTGAATTGCTTTTTGTCGGTATTGGCCTCGCCACAAGCTTTCTAGAAAAAGGTATGCCCTGAACGGACAATGGACGTAAAAGTTAGGCATTTTAGGTTATAGGTCTCATTTTTCGTGGCTTACACACACGGTGTGCTGAACCGTGTGTCTGAGGGATGGGGTTACCTTCCATGGTTCCTTGTGTATCCATAAACTCGGTAGTCTAGGCGCGGTTCATGATACGATGGGCGAGTCCTGCACACGATAAAGTTCGATGTTTGTATTGAATGTAACATGTTGGCAGTGGGAGGTATTCGGGGCAGTATCTTAACCATAGGGATGTATTTATTTTGAAAAAATTATATACTATTCTACTCTTTGAATTTCGCTTTTTGTCGGTGTTGGCCTCGCCGAGAGCTTTCTAGAAAAAAAAGTATGCCCCAATTGGACAACGGATGCAAAGTTATGCTCATTTTAGGTTATAGGTCTCCTTTTTCGTGTGCTTACCCAGGTGTGCTGAACCACGTGGCTGAGGGATGTGGGTTACCTTCCATGGTTCCTTGTGTACATAAACTCGGTAGTCTAGGCGCGGTTCATGATACGGGGGCGAGTCCTCCACGACGATGGAGTTTGACACTGTATTGAATTTAACATGCTGGCAGTAAGAGGTATTTGGGCAGTATCTTAATCATAGGGAAGTATTTTATTTTATAAAAAATTATATACTATCTACTCTTTGAATTGCGCTTTTTTCGGTATGGCCTCACCGCAAGCTTTCTAGAAAAAATGTATGCCCCGAACGGACAACGGAGCAAAGTTACGCTCGTTTTAAGGTATAGGTCTCATTTTCATGAGCTTACACCCACAGTGTGCTGAACCGCGTGGCCAAGGGATATGGGTTACATCTATGGTTCCTTGTGTACCCATAAACTCGGTAGTCTAAGCGCGGATCATGATACGGTGGGCGGGTCCTCCACCACGATGGAGTTCGACGCTGTATTGAATGTAACATGCTGGCAGTAGGAGGTATTAGGGGCAGTATCTTAACCGTATGGAAGTTTATTTTTTAAAAAATTATATATTGTACTCTTAGAATTTTTCTTTTGTCAGTGTTGGCCTCGCCCCAAGCTTTCTAGAAAAAAAGTATGCCCCGATCGGATAACGGATGCAAAAGTTAGGCTTGTTTTAGGTTATATGTCTCCTTTTCGTGTGCTTACACACAAGGTGTGGCCCTTGTGTAGCCATAATCGGTAGTCTAGGCAAGGTTCATGATACGTGGGTTGAGTCCTCCACGACAATGGAGTTCGACGCTGTATTGAATGTAACATGCCGGTAGTAGGAGGTATTCGGGGCAGTATCTTAACCATAGGGAAGTATTTATTTTATAAAAAATTATATACTATTCTACTTGAATTTTGCTTTTTGTCGGTATTGGCCTCGCCACAAGCTTTCTAGAAAAAAGGTATGCCCTGAACGGACAATGGGACGTAAAAGTTAGGCCATTTTAGGTTATAGGTCTCATTTTTCGTGTGCTTACACACACGGTGTGCTGAACCGTGTGTCTGAGGGATGTGGGTTACCTCCATGGTTCCTTGTGTATCCATAAACTCTAGTCTAGGCGGTTCATGATACGATGGGCGAGTCCTGCACCACGATAAAGTTCGATGTTGTATTGAATGTAACATGCAGTGGGAGGTATCGGGCAGTATCTTAACCATAGGGATGTATTATTTTGTAAAAATTATATACTATTCTACTCTTTGAATTTCGCTTTTTGTCGGTGTTGGCCTCGCCGAGAGCTTTCTAGAAAAAAAATGTATGCCCCAATTGGACAACGGATGCAAAAGTTATGCTCATTTTAGGTTATAGGTCTCCTTTTTCGGTGCTTACACCCAAGGTGTGCTGAACCACGTGGCTGAGGGATGTGGGTACCTTCCATGGTTCCTTGTGTACATATAAACTCGGTAGTCTAGCGCGGTCATGATACGGGGGCGAGTCCTCCCGACGATGGAGTTGACACTGTATTGAATTTAACATGCTGGCAGTAAGGAGGTATTTTGGGGCAGTATCTTAATCATAGGGAAGTATTTATTTATAAAAAATTATATACTATTCTCTTTGAATTGCGCTTTTTTCGGTATTGGCCTCACCGCAAGCTTTCTAGAAAAAATGTATGCCCCGAACGGACAACGGACGCAAAAGTTATGCTAGTTTTTAGGTTATAGGTCTCATTTTCATGTGGTTACACACACGGTGTGCTGAACCGCGTGGCGAGGGATGTGGGTTTACCTCCATGGTTCCTTGTGTACTCATAAAACTCGGTAGTCTAGGCGCGTACCTGATACATGGGGCGGAAGTCCTCCAACACGATGGAGTTCGCGTTGTATTGAATGTAACATGCTGGCAGTAGGAGGTATTCGGGCAGTATCTTAACCATAGGTGAGGAATTTATTTTGTAAAAATTATATACTATTCTACTCTTTGAATTTGGCTTTTGTTGGTGTTGGCCTCACCGCATGCTTTCTAGAAAAAAAGTGTGCCCCGATCGGACAACGGATGCAAAAGTTATGCTTGTTTAGGTTATAGGTCTCCTTTTTTCATGTGCTTACTACCACGGTGTGCAGAACCGCGTGGCCAAGGGATGTGGGTTACCTTCCATGGTTCCTTGTGTACCCATAAACTCGATAGTCTAGGCGCGGTTCTTGATACGGTGGGTGAGTCCTCCATGACAATGGAGTTCGACGCTGTATTGAATGTAACATGCTGGCAGTGGGAGATATTCGGGGCAATGTCTTAACCATAGGGAAGTATTTATTCTATACAAAATTATATACTCTTCTACTCTTTGAATTTCACTTTTTGTCGGTATTGGCCTCGCCGCAAGCTTTCTAGAAAAAAAAGTATGCCCCGAACGGATAACGGATGCAAAAGTTACGCTCGTTTTAGGTTATAGGTCTCATTTTTCATGAGCTTACACCCACAGTGTGCTGAACCGCGTGGCCAAGGGATATGGGTTACCATCTATGGTTCCTTGTGTACCCATAAACTCGGTAGTCTAAGCGCGTGATCATGATACGGTGGGCGGGTCCTCCACCACGATCGAGTTCGACGCTGTATTGAATGTAACATGCTGGCAGTAGGAGGTATTAGGGGCAGTATCTTAACCGTATGGAAGTATTTATTTTTAAAAAATTATATACTATTTTACTCTTTGAATTTTTCTTTTTGTCAGTGTTGGCCTCACCCCAAGCATTCTAGAAAAAAAAGTATGCCCCGATCGGATAACGGATGCAAAGTTATGCTTGTTTTAGGTTATATGTCTCCTTTTCGTGTGCTTACACACAAGGTGTGGCCTTGTGTAGCCATAAAATCGGTAGTCTAGGCAAGGTTCATGATACGGTGGGTGAGTCCTCCACGACAATGGAGTTCGACGCTGTATTGAATGTAACATGCCGGTAGTAGGAGGTATTCGGGGCAGTATCTTAACCATAGGGAAGTATTTATTTTATACAAAATTCTATACTATTCTACTCTTTGAATTTTGCTTTTTGTCGGTATTGGCCTCGCCACAAGCTTTCTAGAAAAAAGGTTGCCCTGAACGGACAATGGACGTAAAAGTTAGGCCCATTTTAGGTTATAGGCTCATTTTTCGTGTGCTTACACACACGGTGTGCTGAACCGTGTGTCTGAGGGATGTGGGTTACCTTCCATGGTTCCTTGTGTATCCTTTAATTCGGTATTCTAGGCGCGGTTCATGATACGATGGGCGAGTCCTGCACCACGATAAAGTTTGATGTTGTATTGAATGTAAACATGCTGGCAGTGGAGGTATTCGGGGCAGTATCTTAACCATAGGGATTTATTTATTTTGTAAAATTATATACTATTCTAACTCTTTGAATTTCGCTTTTTGTTGGTGTTGGCCTCGCCGAGAGCTTTCTAGAAAAAAAAGTATGCCCCAATTGGACAACGGATGCAAAAGTTATGCTCATTTTAGGTTATAGGTCTCCTTTTTCGTGTGCTTACACCCAAGGTGTGCTGAACCACGTGGCTGAGGGATGTGGGTTACCTTCCATGGTTCCTTGTGTACCCATAAACTCGGTAGTCTAGGCGCGGTTCATGATACGGGGGCGAGTCCTCCACGACGATGGAGTTTGACACTGTATGAATGTAACATGCTGGCAGTAGGAGGTATTTGGGGCAGTATCTTAACCATAGGAAAGTATTTATTTTATAAAAAAATTATATACTACTCTACTCTTTGAATTGCGCTTTTTTCGGTATTGGCCTCACCGCAAGCTTTCTAGAAAAAATGTATGCCCCGAACGGACAACGGACGCAAAAGTTATGCTAGTTTTAGGTTATAGGTCTCATTTTTCATGTGGTTACACACACGGTGTGCTGAACCGCGTGGCTGAGGGATGTGGGTTACCTTCCATGGTTCCTTGTGTACTCATAAACTCGGTAGTCCAGGCGCGGTACATGATACGATGGGCGAGTCCTCCACCACGATGGAGTTCGACGTTGTATTGAATGTAACATGCTGGCAGTAGGAGGTATTCGGGGCAGTATCTTAACCATAGGGAGGAATTTATTTTGTAAAAAATTATATACTATTCTACTCTTTGAATTTGGCTTTTTGTTGGTGTTGGCCTCACCGCATGCTTTCTAGAAAAAAAGTGTGCCCCGATCGGACAACGGATGCAAAAGTTATGCTTGTTTTAGGTTATAGGTCTCCTTTTTCATGTGCTTACTACCACGGTGTGCAGAACCGCGTGGCCAAGGGATGTGGGTTACCTTCCATGGTTCCTTGTGTACCCATAAACTCGATAGTCTAGGCGCGGGTTCTTGATACGGTGGTGAGTCCTCCATGACAATGGAGTTCGACGCTGTATTGAATGTAACATGCTGGCAGTGGGAGATATTCGGGGCAATGTCTTAACCATAGGGAAGTATTTATTCTATACAAAATTATATACTCTTCTACTCTTTGAATTTCACTTTTTGTCGGTATTGGCCTCGCCGCAAGCTTTCTAGAAAAAAAAGTATGCCCCGAACGGATAACGGATGCAAAAGTTACGCTCGTTTTAGGTTATAGGTCTCATTTTTCATGAGCTTACACCCCACAGTGTGCTGAACCGCGTGGCCAAGGGATATGGGTTACCATCTATGGTTCCTTGTGTACCCATAAACTCGGTAGTCTAAGCGCGGATCATGATACGGTGGGCGGGTCCTCCACCACGATCGAGTTCGACGCTGTATTGAATGTAACATGCTGGCAGTAGGAGGTATTAGGGGCAGTATCTTAACCGTATGGAAGTATTTATTTTTTAAAAAATTATATACTATTTTACTCTTTGAATTTTTCTTTTTGTCAGTGTTGGCCTCACCCCAAGCATTCTAGAAAAAAAAGTATGCCCCGATCGGATAACGGATGCAAAAGTTATGCTTGTTTTAGGTTATATGTCTCCTTTTTCGTGTGCTTACACACAAGGTGTGGCCTTGTGTAGCCATAAACTCGGTAGTCTAGGCAAGGTTCATGATACGGTGGGTGAGTCCTCCACGACAATGGAGTTCGACGCTGTATTGATGTAACATGCCGGTAGTAGGAGGTATTCGGGGCAGTATCTTAACCATAGGGAAGTATTTATTTTATACAAAATTATATACTATTCTACTCTTTGAATTTTGCTTTTTGTCGGTATTGGCCTCGCCACAAGCTTTCTAGAAAAAGGTATGCCCTGAACGGACAATGGACGTAAAAGTTAGGCCCATTTAGGTTATAGGCTCATTTTTCGTGTGCTTACACACACGGTGTGCTGAACCGTGTGTCTGAGGGATGTGGGTTACCTTCCATGGTTCCTTGTGTATCCTTTAATTCGGTATTCTAGGCGCGGTTCATGATACGATGGGCGAGTCCTGCACCACGATAAAGTTTGATGTTGTATTGAATGTAACATGCTGGCAGTGGGAGGTATTCGGGGCAGTATCTTAACCATAGGGATTTATTTATTTTGTAAAAATTATATACTATTCTACTCTTTGAATTTCGCTTTTTGTCGGTGTTGGCCTCGCCGAGAGCTTTCTAGAAAAAAAGTATGCCCCAATTGGACAACGGATGCAAAAGTTATGCTCATTTTAGGTTATAGGTCTCCTTTTTCGTGTGCTTACACCCAAGGTGTGCTGAACCACGTGGCTGAGGGATGTGGGTTACCTTCCATGGTTCCTTGTGTACCATAAACTCGGTAGTCTAGGCGCGGTTCATGATACGGGGGCGAGTCCTCCACGACGATGGAGTTTGACACTGTATTGAATGTAACATGCTGGCAGTAGGAGGTATTTGGGGCAGTATCTTAACCATAGGAAAGTATTTATTTTATAAAAAATTATATACTACTCTACTCTTTGAATTGCGCTTTTTTCGGTATTGGCCTCACCGCAAGCTTTCTAGAAAAAATGTATGCCCCGAACGGACAACGGACGCAAAAGTTATGCTAGTTTTAGGTTATAGGTCTCATTTTTCATGTGGTTACACACACGGTGTGCTGAACCGCGCGGCTGAGGGATGTGGGTTACCTTCCATGGTTCCTTGTGTACTCATAAACTCGGTAGTCTAGGCGCGGTACATGATACGATGGGCGAGTCCTCCACCACGATGGAGTTCGACGTTGTATTGAATGTAACATGCTGGCAGTAGGAGGTATTCGGGGCAGTATCTTAACCATAGGGAAGAATTTATTTTGTAAAAAATTATATACTATTCTACTCTTTGAATTTGGCTTTTTGTTGGTGTTGGCCTCACCGCAAGCTTTCTAGAAAAAAAGTGTGCCCCGATCGGACAACGGATGCAAAAGTTATGCTTGTTTTAGGTTATAGGTCTCCTTTTTCATGTGCTTACTACCACGGTGTGCAGAACCGCGTGGCCAAGGGATGTGGGTTACCTTCCATGGTTCCTTGTGTACCCATAAACTCGATAGTCTAGGCGCGGTTCTTGATACGGTGGGTGAGTCCTCCATGACAATGGAGTTCGACGCTGTATTGAATGTAACATGCTGGCAGTGGGAGATATTCGGGGCAATGTCTTAACCATGGGGAAGTATTTATTCTATACAAAATTATATACTCTTCTACTCTTTGAATTTCACTTTTTGTCGGTATTGGCCTCGCCGCAAGCTTTCTAGAAAAAAAAGTATGCCCCGAACGGATAACGGACGCAAAAGTTACGCTCGTTTTAGGTTATAGGTCTCATTTTTCATGAGCTTACACCCACGGTGTGCTGAACCGCGTGGCCAAGGGATATGGGTTACCTTCTATGGTTCCTTGTGTACCCATAAACTCGGTAGTCTAAGCGCGGATCATGATACGGTGGGCGAGTCCTCCACCACGATGGAGTTCGACGCTGTATTGAATGTAACATGCTGGCAGTAGGAGGTATTAGGGGCAGTATCTTAACCGTATGGAAGTATTTATTTTTAAAAAAATTATATACTATTGTACTCTTTGAATTTTTCTTTTTGTCAGTGTTGGCCTCGCCCCAAGCTTTCTAGAAAAAAAAGTATGCCCCGATCGGATAACGGATGCAAAAGTTATGCTTGTTTTAGGTTATATGTCTCCTTTTTCGTGTGTTTACACACAAGGTGTGGCCTTGTGTAGCCATAAACTCGGTAGTCTAGGCAAGGTCATGATACGGTGGGTGAGTCCTCCACGACAATGGAGTTCGACGCTATATTGAATGTAACATGCCGGTAGTAGGAGGTATTCGGGGCAGTTTCTTAACCATAGGGAAGTATTTATTTTATACAAAATTATATACTATTCTACTCTTTGAATTTTGCTTTTTGTCGGTATTGGCCTCGCCACAAGCTTTCTAGAAAAAGGGTATGCCCCGAACGGACAATGGACGTAAAAGTTAGGCCCATTTTAGGTTATAGGTCTCATTTTTCGTGTGCTTACACACACGGTGTGCTGAACCGCGTGGCTGAGGGATGTGGGTTACCTTCCATGGTTCCTTGTGTACTCATAAACTCGGTAGTCTAGGCGCGGTACATGATACGATGGGCGAGTCCTCCACCACGATGGAGTTCGACGTTGTATTGAATGTAACATGCTGGCAGTAGGAGGTATTCAGGGCAGTATCTTAACCATAGGGAAGAATTTATTTTGTAAAAAATTATATACTATTCTACTCTTTGAATTTCGCTTTTTGTTGGTGTTGGCCTCACCGCAAGCTTTCTAGAAAAAAAGTGTGCCCCGATCGGACAACGGATGCAAAAGTTATGCTTGTTTTAGGTTATAGGTCTCCTTTTTCATGTGCTTACTACCACGGTGTGTAGAACCGCGTGGCCAAGGGATGTGGGTTACCTTCCATGGTTCCTTGTGTACCCATAAACTCGATAGTCTAGGCGCGGTTCTTGATACGGTGGGTGAGTCCTCCATGACAATGGAGTTCGACGCTGTATTGAATGTAACATGCTGGCAGTGGGAGATATTCGGGGCAATGTCTTAACCATAGGGAAGTATTTATTCTATACAAAATTATATACTCTTCTACTCTTTGAATTTCACTTTTTGTCGGTATTGGCCTCGCCGCAAGCTTTCTAGAAAAAAAAGTATGCCCCGAACGGATAACGGACGCAAAAGTTACGCTCGTTTTAGGTTATAGGTCTCATTTTTCATGAGCTTACACCCACGATGTGCTGAACCGCGTGGCCAAGGGATATGGGTTACCTTCTATGGTTCCTTGTGTACCCATAAACTCGGTAGTCTAAGCGCGGATCATGATACGGTGGGCGAGTCCTCCACCACGATGGAGTTCGACGCTGTATTGAATGTAACATGCTGGCAGTAGGAGGTATTAGGGGCAGTATCTTAACCATATGGAAGTATTTATTTTTAAAAAAATTATATACTATTGTACTCTTTGAATTTTTCTTTTTGTCAGTGTTGGCCTCGCCCCAAGCTTTCTAGAAAAAAAAGTATGCCCCGATCGGATAACGGATGCAAAAGTTATGCTTGTTTTAGGTTATATGTCTCCTTTTTCGTGTGTTTACACACAAGGTGTGGCCTTGTGTAGCCATAAACTCGGTAGTCTAGGCAAGGTTCATGATACGGTGGGTGAGTCCTCCACGACAATGGAGTTCGACGCTATATTGAATGTAACATGCCGGTAGTAGGAGGTATTCGGGGCAGTTTCTTAACCATAGGGAAGTATTTATTTTATTCAAAATTATATACAATTCTACTCTTTGAATTTTGCTTTTTGTCGGTATTGGCCTCGCCACAAGCTTTCTAGAAAAAAGGTATGCCCTGAACGGACAATGGACGTAAAAGTTAGGCCCATTTTAGGTTATAGGTCTCATTTTTCGTGTGCTTACACACACGGTGTGCTGAACCGTGTGTCTGAGGGATGTGGGTTACCTTCCATGGTTCCTTGTGTATCCATAAACTCGGTAGTCTAGGCGCGGTTCATGATACGATGGGCGAGTCCTGCACCACGATAAAGTTCGACGTTGTTTGAATGTAACATGCTGGCAGTGGGAGGTATTCGGGGCAGTATCTTAACCATAGGGATGTATTTATTTTGTAAAAATTATATACTATTCTACTCTTTGAATTTCGCTTTTTGTCGGTGTTGGCCTCGCCGAGAGCTTTCTAGAAAAAAAAGTGTGCCCTGATCGGACAACGGATGCAAAAGTTATGCTTGTTTTAGGTTATAGGTCTCCTTTTTCATGTGCTTGCTACCACGGTGTGCAGAACCGCGTGGCCGAGGGATGTGGGTTACCTTCCATGGTTCCTTGTGTACCCATAAACTCGGTAGTCTAGGCGTGGTTCATGATACGGTGGGTGAGTCCTCCATGACAATGGAGTTCGACGCTGTATTGAATGTAACATGCTGGCAGTGGGAGATATTCGGGGCAATGTCTTAACCATAGGGAAGTATTTATTCTATACAAAATTATATACTCTTCTACTATTTGAATTTCACTTTTTTCGGTATTGGCCTCGCCGCAAGCTTTCTAGAAAAAAAAGTATGCCCCGAACGGATAACGGACGCAAAAGTTACGCTCTTTTTAGGTTATAGGTCTCATTTTTCATGAGCTTACACCCACGGTGTGCTGAACCGCGTGGCCAAGGGATATGGGTTACCTTCTATGGTTCCTTGTGTACCCATAAACTCGGTAGTCTAAGCACGGATCATGATACGGTGGGCGAGTCATCCACCATGATGGATTTTGATGTTGTATTGAATATAACATGCTGCCAGTAGGAGGTATTCGGGGCAGTATCTTAACCATAGGGAAGTATGTATTTTGTAAAAAATTATATAATATTCTACTCTTTGAATTTCACTTTTAATCAGTATTGGCCTCCCCGCAAGCTTTCTAGAAAAAAAGTATGCCCCGAACGGACAATAGACGCAAAAGTTACGTTCGTTTTAGGTTATAGGTCTCATTTTTCATGTGCTTACACCCACGGTGTGCTGAATCGCGTGGCCAAGGGATGTGGGTTACCTTCTACGGTTCCTTGTGTACCCATAAACTCGGTAGTCTAAGCACGGTTCATGATACGGTGGGCGAGTCCTCCACCACGATGGATTTTGATGTTGTATTGAATGTAACATGCTGCCAGTAGGAGGTATTTGGGGCAGTATCTAAACCATAGGGAACTATGTATTTTGTAAAAATTATATACTATTCTACTCTTTGAATTTTGCTTTTTGTCAGTGTTGGCCTCACCGCAAGCTTTCTAGAAAAAAAAGTATGCCCCGATCAGACAATGGATGCAAATGTATGCTCGTTTTAGGTTATAGGTCTCCATTTTCGTGTACTTACACACACGGTGTGCTGAACCGCGTGTCCGAGGGATATGGGTTACCTTCCATGGTTCCTTGTGTACCCATAAACTCGATAGTCTAGGCGTGGTTCATGATACGGTGGGCGAGTCCTCCACGATGATGGAGTTCAATGCAGTATTGAATGTAGCATGCTGGCAGTAGGAGGTACTTGGGGCAGTATCTTAACCATAGGGAAGTATTTATTTTGTAAAAAATTATATACTGTTCTACTCTTTCAATTTTGCTTTTTGTCGGTATTGGCCTCGCCACAAGCTTTCTAGAAAAATAGTATGCCCCAAACGGACAACAGACGCAAAAGTTACACTCGTTTTAGGTTATAGGTCTTATTTTTCGTGTGCGTACAACCACAGTGTGCTGAGCCGCGTGGCCGAGGGATGTGGGTTACCTTCCATGGTTCCTTGTGTACCCATAAACTCGGTAGTCTAGGCGTGATTCATGATACAGTGGGCGAGTCCTACCCCACGACGGAGTTCGATGCTGTATTGAAAGTAACATGCTGGCAGTACGAGGTATTCGGGGCATTATCTTAACCATAGGGAAGTATTTATTTTGTAAAAAATTATATACTATTCTACTCATCGAATTTCACTTTTTATCGGTATTGGCCTCGCCGCAAGCTTTCTAGAAATAAAGTATTCCCCGAACGGACAACAGACGCAAAAGTTACGCTCATTTTAGGTAATAGGTCTCCTTTTTCATGTGCTTTCACCCACGGTTTGCTGAACTGCGTGGCCAAGGGATTTGGGTTACCTTCTGTGGTTCCTTGTGTACCCATAAACTCGGTAGTCTAAGCGCGGTTCATGATACGGTGGGCGAGTCCTCCACCACGATGGAGTTTGACGTTGTATTGAATGTAACATGCTGGCAGTAGGAGGTATTCGGGGCAGTATCTTAACCATAGGGGATATTTATTTTGTAAAAAATTATATACTATTCTACTCCTTGAATTTCTCTTTTTGCTGGTATTGGCCTCGCCGCAAGCTTTCTAGAAAAAATGTATGCCTCGAATGGACAACGGACGCAAAAGTTACGCTCGTTTTAGGTTATAGGTCTCATTTTTCATGTGCTTACACCCACGGTGTGCTAAACAGCATGGCCGGGGGATGTGGGTTACCTTCTATGGTTCCTTGTGTACCCATAAACTCAGTAGTCTAGGCGCGATTCATGTTACGATGGGCGAGTCCTCCACCACGATGGAGTTCGACGCTGTATTGAATGTAACATGCTGGTAGTGGGAGATATTCGGGGCAATATCTTAACCATAGGGAAGTATTTATTTTATGAAAAATTATATTCTATTCTACTCTTTGAAATTCGCTTTTTGTCGGTATTGGCCTCGCCGCCAGCTTTCTAGAAAAAAATTATGCCCCGAATGGACAACGGACGCAAAAGTTACGCTCCTTTTAGGTTACAGGTCTCATTTTTCGTGTGCTTACACACACGGTGTGCTGAACCGCATGGCGAAGGGATGTGGGTTACCTTCCATGGTTCCTTGTCTACCCATAAATCAGGTAGTCTAGGCACGGTTCATGATACGATGGGCGAGCCTTCCACCACGATGGAGCTCAACGTTGTATTGAATGTAACATGCCGGGAGTAGGGGGTATTCAGGACAGTATCTTAACCATAGGGAAGTATTTATTTTGTAAAAAATTATATACTATTCTTCTCTTCGAATTTTGCTTTTTGTCGGTGTTGGCCTTGCCGAGAGCTTTCTAGAAAAAAAAGTATGCCCCAATCGGACAACGGATGCAAAAGTTATGCTCGTTTTAGGTTATAGGTCTCCTTTTTCATGTGCTTACACCCAAGGTGTGCTGAACCGCGTGGCCGAGGGATGTGGGTTACCTTCCATGGTTCCTTGTGTACCCATAAACTCGATAGTCTAGGCGCGGTTCATGATACGGTGGGTGAGTCCTCCATGACAATGGAGTTCGACGCTGTATTGGATGTAACATGCTGGCAGTGGGAGATATTCGGGGCAATATCTTAACCATAGGGAAGTATTTATTCTATAAAAAATTATATACTCTTCTACTCTTTGAATTTTGCTTTTTTTCGGTATTGGTCTTGCTGCAAGCTTTCTAGAAAAAAAAGTATGCCCCGAACGGACAACGGACGCAAAAGACACGGTCGTTTTAGGTTACAGGTCCCACTTTTCATTGGCTTACGCACACAATGTGCTGAACCGCGTGTCCGAGGGATGTGGGTTACCTTCCATGGTTTCTTGTGTACCCATAAACTCGGTAGTTTAGGCGCGGTTCATGATACGGTGGGTGAGTCCTCCACGACGATGGGTTTCGACGCTGTATTGAATGTAACATGCTGAAAATAGGAGGTATTTAGGGTAGTATCTTAACTATAGGGAAGTATTTATTTTATAAAAAATTATATACTATTCTACTCTTTGAATTTTACATTTTGTCGGTATTGGCCTCACCACAAGCTTTCTAGAAAAAAAAGGATGCCCCGAATGGACAACAGACGCAAAAGTTAAGCTCGTTTTAGGTTACGGGTCTCATTTTTCGTGTGCTTACACACACGGTGTGCTGAACCGCATGGCCGAGGAATGTGGGTTACCTTCCATGGTTCCTTGTGTACCCATAAACTCGGTAGTCTAGGCGTGGTTCATGATACGGTGGGTGAGTCCTCCATGACGATGGAGTTGGACGTTGCATTGAATGTAACATGCTAGAAGTAAGGAGGTATTCGGGGCAGTATCTTAACCATAGGGAAGTATTTATTTTATAAAAAATTATATTCTATTCTACTCTTTGAAATTCGCTTTTTGTCGGTATTGGCCTCGCCGCCAGCTTTCTAGAAACAAAATTATGCCCCGAATGGACAACGGACGCAAAAGTTACGCTCCTTTTAGGTTACAGGTCTCATTTTTCGTGTGCTTACACACACGGTGTGCTGAACCGCATGGCGAAGGGATGTGGGTTACCTTCCATGGTTCCTTGTCTACCCATAAACCCGGTAGTCTAGGCACGGTTCATGATACGATGGGCGAGTCTTCCACCACGATGGAGCTCAACGTTGTATTGAATGTAACATGCTGGCAGTAGGGGGTCTTCAGGACAGTATCTTAACCATAGGGAAGTATTTATTTTGTAAAAAATTATATACTATTCTTCTCTTTGAATTTTTCTTTTTGTCGGTGTTGGCCTTGCCGAGAGCTTTCTTGAAAAAAAAGTATGCCCCAATCGGACAACGGATGCAAAAGTTATGCTCGTTTTAGGTTATAGGTCTCCTTTTTCATGTGCTTACACCCAAGGTGTGCTGAACCGCGTGGCCGAGGGATGTGGGTTACCTTCCATGGTTCCTTGTGTACCCATAAACTCGGTAGTCTAGAAGCAGTTCATGATACGGGGGGTGAGTCCTCCACGATGATGGAGTTTGACGTTGTATTGAATGTAACATGCTGGCAGTAGGAGGTATTCGGGGCAGTATCTTAACCATAGGGGATATTTATTTTGTAAAAAATTATATACTATTCTACTCCTTGAATTTCTCTTTTTGCTGGTATTGGCCTCGCCGCAAGCTTTCTAGAAAAAATGTATGCCTCGAATGGACAACGGACGCAAAAGTTACGCTCGTTTTAGGTTATAGGTCTCATTTTTCATGTGCTTACACCCACGGTGTGCTAAACAGCATGGCCGGGGGATGTGGGTTACCTTCTATGGTTCCTTGTGTACCCATAACTCAGTAGTCTAGGCGCGATTCATGTTACGATGGGCGAGTCCTCCACCACGATGGAGTTCGACGCTGTATTGAATGTAACATGCTGGTAGTGGGAGATATTCGGGGCAATATCTTAACCATAGGGAAGTATTTATTTTATGAAAAATTATATTCTATTCTACTCTTTGAAATTCACTTTTTTTCGGTATTGGCCTTGCCGCCATCTTTCTAGAAAAAAATTATGCCCCGAATGGACAACGGACGCAAAAGTCACGCTCCTTTTAGGTTACAGGTCTCATTTTTCGTGTGCTTACACACACGGTGTGCTGAACCGCATGGCGAAGGGATGTGGGTTACCTTCCATGGTTCCTTGTCTACCCATAAATCCGGTAGTCTAGGCACGGTTCATGATACGATGGGCGAGCCTTCCACCACGATGGAGCTCAACGTTGTATTGAATGTAACATGCCGGGAGTAGGGGGTATTCAGGACAGTATCTTAACCATAGGGAAGTATTTATTTTGTAAAAAATTATATACTATTCTTCTCTTCGAATTTTGCTTTTTGTCGGTGTTGGCCTTGCCGAGAGCTTTCTAGAAAAAAAGTATGCCCCAATCGGACAAT
Source organism: Eleusine coracana subsp. coracana (assembly GCA_032690845.1). Taxonomy (NCBI): domain Eukaryota; kingdom Viridiplantae; phylum Streptophyta; class Magnoliopsida; order Poales; family Poaceae; genus Eleusine; species Eleusine coracana. The sequence continues at coordinate 15,881 of MU847906.1, forward strand.
GGATGCAAAAGTTATGCTCGTTTTAGGTTATAGGTCTCCTTTTTCATGTGCTTACACCCAAGGTGTGCTGAACCGCGTGGCCGAGGGATGTGGGTTACCTTCCATGGTTCCTTGTGTACCCATAAACTCGATAGTCTAGGCGCGATTCATGATACGGTGGGTGAGTCCTCCATGACAATGGAGTTCGACGCTGTATTGGATGTAACATGCTGGCAGTGGGAGATATTCGGGGCAATATCTTAACCATAGGGAAGTATTTATTCTATAAAAAATTATATACTCTTCTACTCTTTGAATTTTGCTTTTTTTCGGTATTGGTCTTGCTGCAAGCTTTCTAGAAAAAAAGTATGCCCCGAACGGACAACGGACGCAAAAGACACGGTCGTTTTAGGTTACAGGTCCCACTTTTCATTGGCTTACGCACACAATGTGCTGAACCGCGTGTCCGAGGGATGTGGGTTACCTTCCATGGTTTCTTGTGTACCCATAAACTCGGTAGTTTAGGCGCGGTTCATGATACGGTGGGTGAGTCCTCCACGACGATGGGTTTCGACGCTGTATTGAATGTAACATGCTGAAATAGGAGGTATTTAGGGTAGTATCTTCACTCTAGGGAAGTATTTATTTTATAAAAAATTATATACTATTCTACTCTTTGAATTTTACATTTTGTCGGTATTGGCCTCACCCAAGCTTTCTAGAAAAAAAAGGATGCCCCGAATGGACAACAGACGCAAAAGTTAAGCTCGTTTTAGGTTACGGGTCTCATTTTTTCGTGTGCTTACACACACGGTGTGCTGAACGCATGGCCGAGGAATGTGGGTTACCCTTCCATGGTTCCTTGTGTACCCATAAACTCGGTAGTCTAGGCGTGGTTCATGATACGGTGGGTGAGTCCTCCATGACGATGGAGTTGGACGTTGCATTGAATGTAACATGCTAGAAGTAAGGAGGGTATTCGGGGCAGTATCTTAACCATAGGGAAGTATTTATTTTATAAAAAATTATATTCTATTCTACTCTTTGAAATTCGCTTTTTGTCGGTATTGGCCTCGCCGCCAGCTTTCTAGAAACAAAATTATGCCCCGAATGGACAACGGACGCAAAGTTACGCTCCTTTTAGGTTACAGGTCTCATTTTTCGTGTGCTTACACACACGGTGTGCTGAACCGCATGGCGAAGGGATGTGGGTTACCTTCCATGGTTCCTTGTCTACCCATAAACCGGTAGTCTAGGCACGGTTCATGATACGATGGGCGAGGTCTTCCACCACGATGGAGCTCAACGTTGTATGAATGTACATGCTGGCAGTAGGGGGTCTTCAGGACAGTATCTTAACCATAGGGAAGTATTTATTTTGTAAAAAATATATACTATTCTTCTCTTTGAATTTTTCTTTTTGTCGGTGTTGGCCTTGCGAGAGCTTTCTTGAAAAAAAAGTATGCCCCAATCGGACAACGGATGCAAAAGTTATGCTCGTTTTAGGTTATAGGTCTCCTTTTTCATGTGCTTACACCCAGGTGTGCTGAACCGCGTGGCCGAGGGATGTGGGTTACCTTCCATGGTTCCTTGTGTACCCATAAACTCGGTAGTCTAGACGCAGTTCATGATACGGGGGGTGAGTCCTCCACGATGATGGAGTTCGACACTGTATTGAATGTCACATGCTGGCAGTAGGAGGTATTCGGGGCAGTATCTTAACCATAGAGAAGTATTTATTTTATAAAAAATTATATACTATTCTACTCTTTGAATTTCGCTTTTTGTCGGTATTGGCCTCACCGCAAGCTTTCTAGAAAAAAAGTATGCCCCGAACGGACAACGGACACAAAAGTAATGCTCATTTAGGTTTATAGGTCTCATTTTTCTTGTGCTTACACACACGGTGTGCTGAACCGCGTGGCCGAGGGATGTGGGTTACCTTCCATGGTTCCTAGTGTACCGACAACTCGGTAGTCTAGGCGCGGTTCATGATACGGTGGGCGAGTCCTCCACCACGATGGAGTTCGACGTGTATTGAATGTAACATGCTGGCAGTAGGAGGTATTCAGGGCAGTATCTGAACCATAGGGAAGTATTTATTTTATAAAAATTATATACTATTCTACTCTTTGAAATTTGCTTTTTGTCGATATTGGCCTCACCGCAAGCTTTCTAGAAAAAAAAGTATGCCCCGAACGGATAACGGACGCAAAAGTTATGCTCGTTTTAGGTTACAGGTCTCATTTTTCATGTGCTTACACATACGGTGTGCTGAACCGCATGGCCGAGGGATGTGGGTTACCTTCCATGGTTCCTTGTGTATCCATAAACTCGATAGTCTAGGCGCGGATCATGATATGATGGGCGAGTCCTGCACCACGATAAATTTCGATGTTGTATTGAATGTAACATGCTCGTAGTGGGAGGTATTCGGGGTAGTATCTTAACCATAGGGATATATTTATTTTGTAAAAATTATATACTATTCTACTCTTTGAATTTCGCTTTTTTCGGTGTTGGCCTCGCCGAGCGCTTTCTAGAAAAAAATGTATGCCCCAATTGGACAACGGATGCAAAAGTTATGCTCATTTTAGGTTATAGGTCTCATTTTTCGTGTGCTTACACACACGATGTGCTGAACCGCGTGGCTGAGGGAAGTGGGTTACCTTCCATGGTTCCTTGTGCACCATAAACTCGATAGTCTAGGCGCGGATCATGATACGGTGGGTGAGTCCTGCACACGATAAATTTCGATGTTGTATTGAATGTAACATGCTCGCAGTGGGAGGTATTTGGGGTAGTATCTAACCATAGGGATATATTTATTTTGTAAAAATATATTACTATTCTACTCTTTGAATTTCGCTTTTTTCGGTGTTGGCCTCGCCGAGCGCTTTCTAGAAAAAAATGTATGCCCCAATTGGACAACGGATGCAAAAGTTATGCTCATTTTAGGTTATAGGTCTCATTTTTCGTGTGCTTACACACACGGTGTGCTGAACCGCGTGGCTGAGGGATGTGGGTTACCATCCATGGTTCCTTGTGTACCCATAACTCGGTAGTCTAAGCGCGGGTTCATGATACGATTGGCGAGTCCTCCACCACGATGGAGTTCGATGTTGTATTGAATGTAACATGCTGGCAGTAGGAGGTATTCAGGGCAGTATCTTAACCATAGGAAGTATTATTTTGTAAAAAATTATATACTATTCTACTCTTTGAAATTTGCTTTTTGTCGATGTTGCCTCACCAAGAGCTTTCTAGAAAAAAAAAGTATGCCCCAATCGGACAACGGATGCAAAGTCATGCTCGTTTTAGGTTATAGGTCTCCTTTTTCGTGTGTGCTTACACCCAAGGTGTGCTGAACCGCGATGGTCGAGGGATGTGGGTTACCTTCCATGGTTCCTTGTGTATCCATAAACTCGATAGTCTAGGCGCGGATCATGATATGATGGGCGAGTCCTGCACCACGATAAATTTCGATGTTGTATTGAATGTAACATTCTCGCAGTGGGAGGTATTTGGGGTAGTATCTAAACCATAGGGATATATTTATTTTGTAAAAATTATACACTATTCTACTCTTTGTATTTCGCTTTTTTCGGTGTTGGCCTCGCCGAGCGCTTTCTAGAAAAAAATGTATGCCCAATTGGACAACGGATGCAAAAAGTTATGCTCATTTTAGGTTATAGGTCTCATTTTCATGTGCTTACACCACACGGTGTGCTGAACCGCGTGGCTGAGGGATGTGGGTTACCTTCCATGGTTCCTTGTGTACCCATAAACTCGATAGTCTAGGCGCGGATCATGATACGGTGGGTGAGTCCTGCACCACGATAAATTTCGATGTTGTATTGAATGTAACATGCTCGCAGTGGGAGGTATTTGGGGTAGTATCTTAACCATAGGGATATATTTATTTTGTAAAAATTATATACTATTCTACTCTTTGAATTTCGCTTTTTTCGGTGTTGGCCTCGCCGAGCGCTTTCTAGAAAAAATGTATGCCCCAATTGGACAACGGATGCAAAAGTTATGCTCATTTTAGGTTATAGGTCTCATTTTTCGTGTGCTTACACACACGGTGTGTCTGAACCGCGTGGCTGAGGGATGTGGGTACCTTCCATGGTTCCTTGTGTACCCATAAACTCGATAGTCTAGGCGCGGATCACGATACGGTGGGTGAGTCCTCCACGACGATGGAGTTCGACGCTGTATTGAATATAACATGCTGGCAGTGGGAGATATTCGGGGGTAGTATCTTAACCAATAGGGAAGTTTTTATTTTGTAAAAATTACATACTATTCTACTCTTTGAATTTTGCTTTTTTGTCGGTTTTGGCCTCGCCATAAGCTTTCTAGAAAAAAAGTATGCTTCGACAGGACAACGGACGCAACACGTACGCTCGTTTTAGGTTACAGGTCTCATTTTTCGTGTGCTTACACACCCGGTGTGCTGAAACCGTGTGGCCAAGTGATGTGGGGTTACCTTCCATGTTCTTGGGTATCCACATATCGGTAGTCTAGGCGCGGTTCATGATACGATGGGCGAGTTCTGCACCATGATAAAGTTCGATGTGTGTATTGAATGTAACACTGGCTGGCAGTAGGAGGTATTCGGGGCAGTATCCTAACCATAGGGAAGTATTACTTTTGGTAAAATTATATACTATTCTACTCCTGAATTTCTCTTTTTGCCGGTATTGGCCCTCGACGGCAAGCTTTCTAGAACAAAAATTATGCCTCAGATTGGACATCGGACGCAAAAGTTACGCTCGTTTTAGGTTATAGATCTCATTTCATGTGCTTACACCCCACGGTGTGATGAACAGCATGGCCAGGGGATGTGGGTTACCTTCTATGGTTCCTTGTGTACCCATAAACTCAGTAGTCAAGGCGTGATTCATGATACGGTAGGCGAGTCCTCCACCACGATGGAGTTCGACGCTTGTATTGAATGTAACATGCGGCAGAGTAGGAGGTATTCGGGGGCAGTATCTTAACCGTAGGGAAGTATTTATTTTGTAAAAATTATATACTATTGTACTCTTTGAATTTTGCTTTTTTGTCAGAGTTGGCCTCGCTGCAAGCTATCTAGAAAAAAAAAGTATGCCCCAATCGGATAACGGGATGATAATGTTATGCTTGTTTTAGGTTATAGGTCTCCTTTTTCGTCTGCTTACACCAAGGTGTGCAAAACCACATGGCCGAGGGATGTGGGTTACCTTCCCATGATTCCTTGTGTACCCATAAACTCGGTAGTCTAGGTGCGGTTCATGATACGATGGGCGAGTCCTGCACCACAATAAAATTTGATGTTGTATTGAATGTAACATGCTGGCAGTAGAAGGTATTTGGGGTAGTATCTTAACCATATGGAAATATTTATTTTGTAAAAATTATATACTATTCTACACTTTTGAATTTCACTTTTTGTCGGTGTCGGCCTCGCCGAGAGCTTTCTAGAAAAAAAGTAAGCCCAATCGGACAATGGATGCAAAATTATGCTCATTTTAGGTTATATGTCTCCTTTTTCGTGTGCTTACACCCAAGGTGTGCTGAACCACGTGGCCGAGGGATGTGGGTTACCTTCCTTCGTTCCTTGTGTACCCATAACTCGTATGTCTAAGGCGCGGTTCATGATACGGGGCGAGTCCTCCACGACGATGGAGTTGACACTGTATTGAATGTAACATGCTGGCAGTAGGAGGTATTTGGGGCAGTATCTTACCCATAGGGAAGTATTATTTTATAAAAATTATATACTATTATACTCTTTGAATTGCGCTTTTGTCGGTATTGGCCTCACCGCAAGCTTTCTAGAAAAAGTATGCCCCGAACGGACAACGGACGCAAAAGTTACGCTAGTTTTGGTTATAGGTCTCATTTTTCGTGTGCTTACACACACGGTGTGCTGAAAACCGCGTTGCCGAGGGATGTGGGTTACCTTCCATGGTTCCTCGTGTACTCATAAACTCGGTAGTCTAGGCGCGATACATGATACGTGGGCGAGTCTCCACCACGATGGAGTTCGACATGTATTGAATGTAACATGCGGCAGTAGGAGGTATTCGGGGCTGTATCTCCAACCATAGGGAAGTATTTATTTTGTAAAAAGTATATATATTCTACTCTTAGAATTTCTCTTTTTGTCGGGTTGGCCTCGCCGTAAGCTTTCTAGAAAAAAAGTATGCCCTGATCGGACAACGGATGCAAAAGTTATGCTTGTTTTAGGGATAGGTCTCCTTTTTCATGTGCTTACTACTATGTGTGCATAACCGCGTGGCCGAGGGATGTGGGTTACCTTCCATGGTTCCTTGTGTACCCATAAACTCGGCAGTCTAGGCGCGGTTCATGATACGGGGGTGAGTCCTCCATGAGAATGGAGTTTGACACTGTATTGAAAGTAACATGCTGGCAGTGAGAGTATTCGGGGCAATATCTTAACCATAGGGAAGTTTTATTCTATAAAAAAATATATACTATTCTACTCTTTGAATTTGCTTTTTGCCGGTATTGACCTCGCCGCAAGCTTTCTAGAAAAAAAAGTATGCCCCAACGGACAATGAACGCAAAAGTTACGCTCGTTTAGGTTACAGGTCCCACTTTTCATTGGCTTACACACACGGTGTGCTGAAGCGTGGCTGAGGGTGGGGTTACCTTCCATGGTTCCTTGTGTACCCATAAACTCGATAGTAGGCGCGGATCACGATACGGTGGGTGAGTCCTCCACGACGATGGAGTTCGACGCTGTATTGAATATAACATGCTGGCAGTGGGAGATATTCGGGGATATCTTAACCATAGGGAAGTTTTGTTTTGTAAAAAATTACTACTATTCTACTCTTTGAATTTGCTTTTTGTCGGTATTGGCCTCGCCATAAGCTTTCTAGAAAAAAAGTATGCTTCGAACGGACAACGGACGCAAAGTT
>MU847907.1:0-22669 GCA_032690845.1 Eleusine coracana subsp. coracana
CCTACTGGCAGCAATGTTACATTCAATATAACGTCAAACTCCATCGGCTGTGGAGGACTCGCCCGGCCGTATCATGAACCGCGCCTAGACCACCGAGTTTTACGGATATACAAGGAACCATGGAAGGTAACCCACATCCCTCGGCCACGCGGTTCAGCACACCATGGGTGTAAGCTCATGAAAAATGAGACCTATAACCTAAAACTAGCATAACTTTTGCATCCATTATCCGATCGGGCATACTTTTCTTTTCTAGAAAGCTTGTGGCGAGGCCAATGCCGACAAAAAGCGAAATTCAAAGAGTAGAATAGTATATAATTTTTTTCAAAATAAATACTTCCCTATAGTTAAGATACCGCCCCCAATACCTCAACTGCCAGCATGTTACATTCAATACAGCGTCGAACTCCATCGTGGTGGAGGACTCGCCCACCGTATCATGAACTGCGCCTAGACTACCGAGTTTATGGGTACACAAGGAACCATGGAAGGTAACCTGCATCCCTTCGGCCACGCGGTTCAGCACACCGTGGGTGTAAGCACATGAAAAATGAGACCTATAACGTAAAACTGAGCATAACTTTTGCATCCGGTGTCCGATCGGGGCATACTTTTTTTCTAGAAAGCTTGCGGCGAGGCCAACACCGACAAAAAGCGAAATTCAAAGAGTAGAATAGTATATAATTTTTTGAAAATAAATACTTCCCTATAGTTAAGATACCGCCCCGAATACCTCCAACTGCCAGCATGTTACATTCAATACAGCGACGAACTCCGTCGTGGTGGAGGACTCACCTACCGTATCATGAACCGCGCCTAGACTACCGAGTTTATGGGTACACAAGGAACCATGGAAGGTAACCCACATCCCTCGGCCATGCGGTTCAGCACACCATGGGTGTAAGCTCATGAAAAATGAGACCTATAACCTAAAACGAGCATAACTTTTGCATCCGTTGTCCGATCAGGGCATACTTTTTTTTCTAGAAAGCTTGCGGCGAGGCCAACGCCGACAAAAAGCAAAATTCAAAGAGTAAATAGTATATAATTTTTTTCAAAATAAATACTTCCCTATAGTTAAGATACCGCCCCAATACCTCCTACTGCCAGCATGTTACATTCAATACAGCGTCGAACTCCATCGTGGTGGAGGACTCGCCCACCGTATCATGAACTGCGCCTAGGACTACCGAGTTTATGGGTACACAAGGAACCATGGAACGTAACCCTGACTCCCTCGGCCACACGGTTCAGCACATCGTGGGTGTAAGCACATGAAAAATGAGACCTATAAACTAAAACTGCATAACTTTTGCGTCCGTTAGTCCTGTTAGGGGCATACTTTTTTTCTAGAAAGCTTGCGGCGAGGCCAACACCGACAAAAGCGAAATTCAAAGAGTAGAATAGTATATAATTTTTACAAAAATAAATACTTCCCTATAGTTGAAGATACCGCCCCGAAGTACCTCCTAACTGCCTAGCATGTTACATTCAATACAGCGTCGAACTCCATCGCTGTGGAGGACTCACCCACCGTATCATGAACCGTGCCTAGACTACCGAGTTTATGGGTACACAAGGAACCATGGAAGGTAACCCACATCCCTCGGCCACGCGGTTCAGCACATCGTGGTGTAAGCATCATGAAAAATGAGACCTATAACCTAAAACGAGCATAACTTTTGCATCGTTGTCCGATCGGGCATACTTTTTTTTTCTAGAAAGCTTGCGGCAAGGCCAACATCGACAAAAAGTGAAATTCAAAGAGTAGAATAGTATATAATTTTTTTCAAAATAAATACTTCCTATGGTTAAGATACCAGCCCCGAATACCTCCTACTGCCAGCATGTTACATTCAATACAGCAGTCGAACTCCATCGTGGTGGAGGACTCGCCCACCGTATCATGAACTACGCCTAGACTACCGAGTTTATGGGTACACAGGAACCATGGAAGGTAACCCGCATCCCTCGGCCACGCGGTTCAGCACACCGTGGGTGTAAGCACATGAAAAATAGACCTATACCTAAAACATGCGTAACTTTTGCGTCCGTGTGTCTGTTAGGGGCATACTTTTTTTTCTAGAAAGCTTGCAGGGAGGCCACACCGACAAAAAGCGAAATTCAAAGAGTAGAATAGTATATAATTTTTTGACAAAATAAATACTTCCCTATGGTTGAGATACAGCCCTGAAGTACCTCCTACTGCTAGCATGTACATTCAATACAGCGTCGAACTCCATCGCTGGTGGAGGACTCGCCCACCGTATCATGAACCTGCGCCTAGACTACCGAGTTTATGGGTACACAAGGAACCATGGAAGGTAACCCACATCCCTCGGCCACGCGGTTCAGCACACCATGGGTGTAAGCTACATGAAAAATGAGACCTATAACCTAAAACGAGCATAACTTTTGCATCCGTTGTCCGATCGGGGCATACTTTTTTTTCTAGAAAGCTTGCGGCGAGGCCAACGACCGACAAAAAGCGAAATTCAAAGAGTAGAATAGTATATAATTTTTTTCAAAATAAATACTTCCCTATAGTTAAGATACCGCCCCAATACCTCCAACTGCCAGCATGTTACATTCAATACAGCGTCGAACTCCATCGTGGTGGAGGACTCGCCCACCGTATCATGAACTGCGCCTAGACTACCGAGTTTATGGGTACACAAGGAACCATGGAAGGTAACCCACATCCCTCGGCCACACGGTTCAGCACATCGTGGGTGGAAGCACATGAAAAATGAGACCTATAACCTAAAACGAGCATAACTTTTGCAGTCCGGTGTCCTGTTAGGGGCATACTTTTTTTCTAGAAAGCTTGCGGCGAGGCCAACACCGACAAAAAGCGAAATTCAAAGAGTAGAATAGTATATAATTTTACAAAAATAAATACTCCCTATGGTTGAGATACAGCCCTGAAGTACTCCTACTGCAGCATGTTACATTCAATACAGCGTCGAACTCCATCGCTGTGGAGGACTCGCCCACCGTATCATGAACCGCGCCTAGACTACCGAGTTTATGGGTACACAAGGAACCATGGAAGGTAACCCACATCCCTCGGCCACGCGGTTCAGCACACCATGGGTGTAAGCTCATGAAAAATGAGACCTATAACCTAAAACTAGCATAACTTTTGCATCCATTATCCGATCGGGGCATACTTTTCTTTCTAGAAAGCTTGTGGCGAGGCCAACGCCGACAAAAAGTGAAATTCAAAGAGTAGAATAGTATATAATTTTTTCAAAATAAATACTTCCCTATAGTTAAGATACCGCCCCCAATACCTCCAACTGCCAGCATGTTACATTCAATACAGCGTCGAACTCCATCGTGGTGGAGGACTCGCCCACCGTATCATGAACTGCGCCTAGACTACCGAGTTTATGGGTACACAAGGAACCATGGAAGGTAACCTGCATCCCTTGGCCACGCGGTTCAGCACACCGTGGGTGTAAGCACATGAAAAATGAGACCTATAACGTAAAATGAGCATAACTTTTGCATCCGGTGTCCGATCGGGGCATACTTTTTTTTCTAGAAAGCTTGCGGCGAGGACCAACACCGACAAAAAGCGAAATTCAAAGAGTAGAATAGTATATAATTTTTTGAAAATAATACTTCCCTATAGTTAAGATACCGCCCCGAATACCTCCACTGCCAGCATGTTACATTCAATACAGCGACGAACTCCGTCGTGGTGGAGGACTCACCTACCGTATCATGAACCAGCGCCTAGACTACCGAGTTTATGGGTACACAAGGAACCATGGAAGGTAACCCACATCCCTCGGCCATGCGGTTCAGCACACCATGGGTGTAAGCTCATGAAAAATGAGACCTATAACCTAAAACGAGCATAACTTTTGCATCCGTTGTCCGATCAGGGCATACTTTTTTTTTCTAGAAAGCTTGCGGCGAGGCCAACGCCGACAAAAAGCAAAATTCAAAGAGTAGAATAGTATATAATTTTTTTCAAAATAAATACTTTCCTATGGTTAAGATACCGCTCGAATACCTCCTACTACTAGCATGTTACATTCAATACAGCGTCGAACTCCATCGCTGTGGAGGACTCGCCCACCGTATCATGAACTGCGCCTAGACTACCGAGTTTATGGGTACACAAGGAACCATGGAAGGTAACCCACATCCCTCGGCCACACGGTTCAGCACATCGTGGGTGGAAGCACATGAAAAATGAGACCTATAACCTAAAACATGGCGTAACTTTTGCGTCCGTTGTCTGTTAGGGGCATACTTTTTTTCTAGAAAGCTTGCGGCTGAGGCCAACACCGACAAAAAGTGAAATTCAAAGAGTAGAATAGTATATAATTTTACAAAAAATAAATACATCCCTATGGTTGAGATACAGCCCTAAGTACCTCCTACTGCTAGCATGTTACATTCAATACTAGCGTCGAACTCCATCGCTGTGGAGGACTCGCCCACCGTATCATGAACCGGCGCCTAGACTACCGAGTTTATGGGTACACAAGGAACCATGGAAGGTAACCCACATCCCTCGGCCACGCGGTTCAGCACATCAGTGGTACGTAAGCATACAGAAAAATGAGACCTATAACCTAAAACGAGCATAACTTTTGCATCCGTTGTCCGATCGGGGCATACTTTTTTTTCTAGAAAGCTTGCGGCGAGGCCAACAGCCGACAAAAAGCGAAATTCAAAGAGTAGAATAGTATATAATTTTTTTCAAAATAAATACTTCCCTATAGGTTAAGATACCGCCCCGAATACCTCCTAACTGCCAGCATGTTACATTCAATACAGCGTCGAACTCCATCGCTGGTGGAGGACTCGCCCACCGTATCATGAACTAGCGCCTAGACTACCGAGTTTATGGGTACACAAGGAACCATGGAAGGTAACCTGCATCCCTCGGCCACGCGGTTCAGCACACCGTGGGTGTAAGCACATGAAAAATGAGACCTATAACGTAAACGAGCATAACTTTTGCATCCGTTGTCCGATCGGGGCATACTTTTTTTTCTAGAAAGCTTGCGGCGAGGCCAACACCGACAAAAAGCGAAATTCAAAGAGTAGAATAGTATATAATTTTTCAAAATAAATACTTCCCTATGGTTGAAGATACCGCCCCGAATACCTCCTACTGCCAGCATGTTACATTCAATACAGCGTCGAACTCCATCGTGTGGAGGACTCACCCTACCGTATCATGAACCGCGCCTAGACTACCGAGTTTATGGGTACACAAGGAACCATGGAAGGTAACCCACATCCCTCGGCCACGCGGTTCAGCACACAGTGGGTGTAAGCTCATGAAAAATGAGACCTATAACCTAAAACGAGCATAACTTTTGCATCCGTTGTCCGATCGGGGCATACTTTTTTTTCTAGAAAGCTTGCGGCGAGGCCAACGCCGACAAAAAGCGAAATTCAAAGAGTAGAATAGTATATAATTTTTTTCAAAATAAATACTTCCTATGGTTAGATACCGCCTCGAATACCTCCTACTGCTAGCATGTTACATTCAATACAGCGTCGAACTCCATCGCTGGTGGAGGACTCGCCCACCGTATCATGAACTGCGCCTAGACTACCGAGTTTATGGGTACACAATGGAACCATGGGAAGGTAACCCAGCATCCCTTCGGCCACGCTGGTTCAGCAACACCTGGGTGTAAGCATCATGAAAAATGAGACCTATAACCTAAAACGATGTGTAACTTTTGCGTCCTTTGTCCTGTTAGGGCATACTTTTTTTCTAGAAAGCTTGCTGACGAGGCCAACACCGAACAAAAAGCGAAATTCAAGAGTAGATAGTATATAATTTTTTACAAAACAAATACATTCCCTATAGGTTAAGATACCGTCCCTGAATACCTCCTACTGCTAGCATGTTACATTCAATACAGCGTCGACTCCATCGCAGTGGAGGACTCGCCCACGTATCATGAATTCATGCCTAGGACTACCGAGTTTATGGGTACACAAGGAACCATGAAGGTAATGCGCATCCCTCGGCCACGCGGTTCAGCACACGTGGGTGTAAGCCACAAGAAACTGAGACCTATAACCTAAAACGAGCATAACTTTTGCATCCGTTGTCCGATCGGGCATACTTTTTTTTCTAGAAAGCTTGCAGGCAAGGCCAACATCGACAAAAAGTGAAATTCAAAGAGTAGAATAGTATATAATTTTTTCAAAATAAATACTTCCCTATGGTTGAAGATACCATCCCGAATACCTCCTACTGCCAGCATGTTACATTCAATACAGCATCGAACTCCATCGCTGTGGAGGACTCGCCCACCGTATCATGAACTATGCCTAGACTACCGAGTTTATGGGTACACAAGGAACCATGGAAGGTAACCTGCATCCCTTGGCCACGCGGTTCAGCACACCGTGGGTGTAAGCACATGAAAAATGAGACCTATAACGTAAAACGAGCATAACTTTTGCATCCGGTGTCCGATCGGGGCATACTTTTTTTTCTAGAAAGCTTGCGGCGAGGCCAACACCGACAAAAAGCGAAATTCAAAGAGTAGAGTAGTATATAATTTTTTGAAAATAAATACTTCCCTATAGTTAAGAGTACCGCCCGAATACCTCCACTGCCAGCATGTTACATTCAATACAGCGTCGAACTCCATCGCTGGTGGAGGACTCGCCCACCGTATCATGAACTCGGCCTAGACTACCGAGTTTATGGGTACACAAGGAACCATGGAAGGTAACCTGCCATCCCTCGGCCACGCGGTTCAGCACACCGTGGGTGTAAGCACAATGAAAAATGAGACCTATAACCTAAAACGAGCATAACTTTTGCATCCGTTGTCCGATCGGGGCATACTTTTTTTTCTAGAAAGCTTGCGGCGAGGCCAACACCGACAAAAAGCGAAATTCAAAGAGTAGAATAGTATATAATTTTTACAAAAATAAATACTTCCCTATGGTTGAGATACAGCCCTAAGTACCTCCTACTGCTAGCATGTTACATTCAATACAGCGTCGAACTCCATCGCTGTGGAGGACTCGCCCACCGTATCATGAACTGCGCCTAGACTACCGAGTTTATGGGTACACAAGGAACCATGGAAGGTAACCCACATCCCTCGGCCACGCGGTTCAGCACACCATGGGTGTAAACTCATGAAAAATGAGACCTATAACCTAAAACTAGCATAACTTTTGCATCCATTATCCGATCGGGGCATACTTTTCTTTTCTAGAAAGCTTGCGGCGAGGCCAACACCGACAAAAGCGAAATTCAAAGAGTAGAATACTATATAATTTTTTTCAAAATAATACTTCCCTATAGGTTAAGATACCGCCCCAATACCTCCAACTGCCAGCATGTTACATTCAATACAGCGTCGAACTCGATCGCTGTGGAGGACTCGCCCACCGTATCATAAACTGCGCCTAGACTACCGAGTTTATGGGTACACAAGGAACCATGAAAGGTAACCCACATCCCTCGGCCACACGGTTCAGCACATCGTGGGTGGAAGCACATGAAAAATGAGACCTATAAACTAAAACATGCGTAACTTTTGTGTCCGTTATCTGTTAGGGGCATACTTTTTTCTAGAAAGCTTGCGGTGAGGCCAACATCCGACAAAAAGTGAAATTCAAAGAGTAGAATAGTATATAATTTTACAAAAATAAATACATCCCTATGGTTGAGATACAGCCCTAAGTACCTCCTACTGCTAGCATGTTACATTCAATACAGCGTCGAACTCCATCGCTGTGGAGGACTCGCCCACCGTATCATGAACAGCGCCTAGACTACCGAGTTTATGGGTACACAAGGAACCATGGAAAGGTAACCCACATCCCTCGGCCACGCGGTTCAGCACATCGTGGACGTAAGCATACAAGAAAATGAGACCTATAACCTAAAACGAGCATAACTTTTGCATCCGTTGTCCGATCGGGGCATACTTTTTTTTTCTAGAAAGCTTGCAGCAAGGCCAACATCGACAAAAAGTGAAATTCAAAGAGTAGAATAGTATATAATTTTTACAAAATAAATACTTCCCTATGGTTGAGATACCATCCCTAATACCTCCTACTGCTAGCATGTTACATTCAATACAGCATCGAACTCCATCGCTAGTGGAGGACTCGCCCACCGTATCATGAACCGCGCCTAGACTACCGAGTTTATGGATATACAAGGAACCATGGAAGGTAACCCACATCCCTCGGCCACGCGGTTCAGCACACCATGGGTGTAAGCTCATGAAAAATGAGACCTATAACCTAAAACTAGCATAACTTTTGCATCCGTTATCCGATCGGGGCATACTTTTTTTTCTAGAAAGCTTGTGGCGAGGCCAACGCCGACAAAAAGCGAAATTCAAAGAGTAGAATACTATATAATTTTTTTCAAAATAAATACTTCCCTATAGTTAAGATACCGCCCTAATACCTCCTACTGCCAGCATGTTACATTCAATACAGCGTCGAACTCCATCGCTGGTGGAGGACTCGCCCACCGTATCATGAACTGCGCCTAGACTACCGAGTTTATGGGTACACAAGGAACCATGGAAGGTAACCTGCATCCCTCGGCCACGCGGTTCAGCACACCGTGGGTGTAAGCACATGAAAAATGAGACCTATAACGCTAAAACGAGCATAACTTTTGCATCCGGTGTCCCATCAGGGCATACTTTTTTTTCTAGAAAGCTTGCGGCGAGGCCAACACCGACAAAAAGCGAAATTCAAAGAGTAGAGTAGTATATAATTTTTTTGAAAATAAATACTTCCCTATAGTTAAGGTACCGCCCCGAATACCTCCAACTGCCAGCATGTTACATTCAATACAGCGACGAACTCCGTCGTGGTGGAGGACTCACCTACCGTATCATGAACCGCGCCTAGACTACCAAGTTTATGGGTACACAAGGAACCATGGAAGGTAACCCACATCCCTCGGCCATGTAGTTCAGCAAACCATGGGTGTAAGGTCATGAAAAATGAGAGCTATAACCTAAAACGAGCATAACTTTTGTATCCGTTGTCCGATCAGGGCATACTTTTTTTTTCTAGAAAGCTTGCGGCGAGGCCAACGCCTGACAAAAAGCAAAATTCAATGAGTAGAATAGTATATAATTTTTTTCAAAATAAATACTTTCCTATGGTTAAGATACCGCTCGAATACCTCCTACTGCTAGCATGTTACATTCAATACAGCGTCGAACTCCATCGCTGTGGAGGACTCGCCCACCGTATCATGAACTGCGCCTAGACTACCGAGTTTATGGGTACACAAGGAACCATGGAAGGTAACCCACATCCCTCGGCCACGCGGTTCTGCACATCCGTGGGTGTAAGCACATGAAAAATGAGACCTATAACCTAAACGATGCATAACTTTTGCGTCCGTTGTCTGTTAGGGGCATACTTTTTTTCTAGAAAGCTTGCGGCGAGGCCAACACCGACAAAAAGCGAAATTCAAAGAGTAGAATAGTATATAATTTTTACAAAAATAAATACATTCCCTATGGTTGAGATACAGCCCTAAGTACCTCCTACTGCTAGCATGTTACATTCAATACAGCGTCGAACTCCATCGCTGTGGAGGACTCGCCCACCGTATCATGAACCGCGCCTAGACTACCGAGTTTATGGGTACACAAGGAACCATGGAAGGTAACCCACATCCCTCGGCCACGCGGTTCAGCACACCTGGGTGTAAGCTACATGAAAAATGAGACCTATAACCTAAAACTAGGCTAACTTTTGCATCCTGTTGTCCGATCGGGGCATACTTTTTTTTTCTAGAAAGCTTGGCAGAGGCCAACACTCGACAAAAGTGAAATTCAAAGAGTAGAATAGTATATAATTTTTTACAAAATAAATACTTCCCTATAGGTTAAGATACCGCCCGAATACCTCCTACTGCCAGCATGTTACATTCAATACAGCATCGAACTCCATCGCTGTGGAGGACTCGCCCCCCGTATCATGAACCTGCGCCTAGACTACCGAGTTTATGGATACACAAGGAACCATGGAAGGTAACCCACATCCCTCGGCCACGCGGTTCAGCACACCATGGGTGTAAGCTACATGAAAAATGAGACCTATAACCTAAAACTAGCATAACTTTTGCATCCATTATCCGATCGGGGCATACTTTTCTTTTCTAGAAAGCTTGCTGGCGAGGCCAACGCCGACAAAAAGCGAAATTCAAAGAGTAGAATACTATATAATTTTTTTCAAAATAAATACTTCCCTATAGTTAAGATACCGCCCCAATACCTCCAACTGCCAGCATGTTACATTCAATACAGCGTCGAAACTCCATCGTGGTGGAGGACTCGCCCACCGTATCATGAACTGCGCCTAGACTACCGAGTTTATGGGTACACAAGGAACCATGGAAGGTAACCTGCATCCCTCGGCCACGCTGGTTCAGCACACCGTGGGTGTAAGCACATGAAAAATGAGACCTATAACGTAAACGAGCATAACTTTTGCATCCGGTGTCCGATCAGGGGCATACTTTTTTTCTAGAAAGCTTGCGGCGAGGCCAACACCGACAAAAAGCGAAATTCAAAGAGTAGAGTAGTATATAATTTTTTGAAAAATAAATACTTCCCTATAGTTAAGATACCGCCCCGAATACCTCCTAACTGCCAGCATGTTACATTCAATACAGCGACGAACTCCAGTCGTGGTGGAGGACTCACCCACCGTATCATGAACTGCGCCTAGACTACCGAGTTTATGGGTACACAATGGAACCATGGAAGGTAACCCGCATCCCTCGGCCACGCGGTTCAGCACACCAGTGGGTGTAAGCACATGAAAAATGAGACCTATAACCTAAAACGAGCATAACTTTTGCATCCGTTGTCCGATCAGGGCATACTTTTTTTCTAGAAAGCTTGTGGCGAGGCCAACACCGACAAAAAGCAAATTCAATGAGTAGAATAGTATATAATTTTTTCAAAATAAATACTTCCCTATAGGTTAAGATACCGCCTCGAATACCTCCTACTGCTAGCATGTTACATTCAATACAGCGTCGAACTCCATCGCTGTGGAGGACTCGCCCACCGTATCATGAATCCTGCCTAGACTACCGAGTTTATGGGTACACAAGGAACCATGAAGGTAACCCACATCCCTCGGCCACGCGGTTCAGCACACCGTGGGTGTAAGCACATGAAAAATGAGACCTATAACCTAAAACGAGCGTAACTTTTGCGATCCGTTGTCCGTTAGGGGCATACTTTTTTTCTAGAAAGCTTGCGGCGAGGCCAACACCGACAAAAGCTGAAATTCAAAGAGTAGAATAGTATATAATTTTTACAAAAAATAAATACATCCCTATGGTTGAGATACAGCCCTAAGTACCTCCTACTGCTAGCATGTTACATTCAATACAGCGTCGAACTCCATCGCAGGTGGAGGACTCGCCCACCGTATCATGAATCGTGCCTAGACTACCGAGTTTATGGGTACACAAGGAACCATGAAAGGTAATGCGCATCCCTCGGCCACGCGGTTCAGCACACCGTGGGTGTAAGCACAAGAAAAATGAGACCTATAACCTAAAACGAGCATAACTTTTGCATCCGTTGTCCGATCGGGGCATACTTTTTTTTCTAGAAAGCTTGCGGCAAGGCCAACACCGACAAAAAGTGAACTTCAAAGAGTAGAATAGTATATAATTTTACAAAAAATAAATACATCCCTATGGTTAAGATACAGCCCGAATACCTCCTACTGCTAGCATGTTACATTCAATACAGCGTCGAACTCCATCGCTGGTGGAGGACTCGCCCACCGTATCATGAACTGCGCCTAGACTACCGAGTTTATGGGTACACAAGGAACCATGGAAGGTAACCCGCATCCCTCGGCCACGCGGTTCAGCACACCGTGGGTGTAAGCACATGAAAAATGAGACCTATAACCTAAAACGAGCGTAACTTTTGCGTCCGTTGTCCGTTAGGGGCATACTTTTTTTCTAGAAAGCTTGCGGCGAGGCCAACACCGACAAAAAGCGAAATTCAAAGAGTAGAATAGTATATAATTTTTTCAAAAATAAATACTTCCCTATAGTTAAGATACCGTCCCTGAATACCTCCTACTGCTAGCATGTTACATTCAATACAGCGTCGAACTCCATCGCAGTGGAGGACTCGCCCACCGTATCATGAATCATGCCTAGACTACCGAGTTTATGGGTACACAAGGAACCATGAAAGGTAATGCGCATCCCTCGGCCACGCGGTTCAGCACACCGTGGGTGTAAGCACAAGAAAAATGAGACCTATAACCTAAAACGAGCATAACTTTTGCATCCGTTGTCCGATCGGGGCATACTTTTTTTCTAGAAAGCTTGCGGCGAGGCCAACACCGACAAAAAGTGAAATTCAAAGAGTAGAATAGTATATAATTTTACAAAAAATAAATACATCCCTATGGTTGAGATACAGCCTTAAGTACCTCCTACTGCTAGCATGTTACATTCAATACAGCGTCGAACTCCATCGCAGTGGAGGACTCGCCCACCGTATCATGAATCGTGCCTAGACTACCGAGTTTATGGGTACACAAGGAACCATGAAAGGTAATGCGCATCCCTCGGCCACGCGGTTCAGCACACCGTGGGTGTAAGCACAAGAAAAATGAGACCTATAACCTAAAACGAGCATAACTTTTGCATCGGTTGTCCGATCGGGGCATACTTTTTTTCTAGAAAGCTTGCGGCGAGGCCAACACCGACAAAAAGCAAAATTCAAAGAGTAGAATAGTATATAATTTTTTCAAAATAAATACTTCCCTATAGGTTAAGATACCGTCCGAATACCTCCTACTGCTAGCATGTTACATTCAATACAGCATCGAACTCCATCGCGGTGGAGGACTCGCCCACCGTATCATGAATCGTGCCTAGACTACCGAGTTTATGGGTACACAAGGAACCATGAAAGGTAATGCGCATCCCTCGGCCACGCGGTTCAGCACACCGTGGGTGTAAGCACAAGAAAAATGAGACCTATAACCTAAAACGAGCATAACTTTTGCATCCGTTGTCCGATCGGGGCATACTTTTTTTCTAGAAAGCTTGCGGCGAGGCCAACACCGACAAAAAGTGAACTTCAAAGAGTAGAATAGTATATAATTTTACAAAAAATAAATACATCCCTATGGTTGAGATACAGCCTTAAGTACCTCCTACTGCTAGCATGTTACATTCAATACAGCGTCGAACTCCATCGCTGTGGAGGACTCGCCCACCGTATCATGAATTGGGCCTAGACTACCAAATTTATGGGTACACAAGGAACCATGGAGGGTAACCCACATCCTGGCCACATGGTTCAGCACATCGTGGGTGTAAGCACATGAAAAATGAGATCTATAACCTAAAATGAGCGTAACTTTTGCGTCCGTTGTCTGTTAGGGGATACTTTTTTCTAGAAAGCTTGCGCGAGGCCAACACCGACAAAACGAAATTCAAAGAGTAAATAGTATATAATTTTTTAAAAAATAAATACATCCCTATGGTTAAGATACAGCCCGAATACCTCCTACTGCTATGTTACATTCAATACAGCGACGAACTCCATCGCGTGGAGGACTCGCCCACGTATCATGAACGCCCTAGACTACTGAGTTTTGGGTACAAGGAACCATGGAAGGTAACCCACATCCCTCGGCCACGCGGTTCAGCACACCGTGGTATAAGCACATGAAAAATGAGACTATAACCTAAAAGCGATAACTTTTGCGTCCTTTGTCCGTTAGGGGCATACTTTTTTTCTAGAAAGCTTGCGGCGAGGCCAACACCGACAAAAAGTGAAATTCAAAGAGTAGAATAGTATATAATTTTTACAAAAATAAATACATCCCTATGGTTAAGATACAGCCCTGAATACCTCCTACTGCTAGCATGTTACATTCAATACAGCATCGAACTCCATCGCGGTGGAGGACTCGCCCACCGTATCATGAATCGTGCCTAGACTACCGAGTTTATGGGTACACAAGGAACCATGAAAGGTAATGCGCATCCCTCGGCCACGCGGTTCAGCACACCGTGGGTGTAAGCACAAGAAAAATGAGACCTATAACCTAAAACGAGCATAACTTTTGCATCCGTTGTCCGATCGGGGCATACTTTTTTTCTAGAAAGCTTGCGGCGAGGCCAACACCGACAAAAAGTGAAATTCAAAGAGTAGAATAGTATATAATTTTTACAAAAAATAAATACATCCCTATGGTTGAGATACAGCCCCGAATACCTCCTACTGCTAGCATGTTACATTCAATACAGCGTCGAACTCCATCGCTGTGGAGGACTCAGCCCACCGTATCATGAACTGCGCCTAGACTACCGAAGTTTATGGGTACACAAGGAACCATGGAAGGTAACCCACATCCCTCGGCCACGCGGTTCAGCAGCACCAGTGGGTGTAAGCACATGAAAAATGAGACATATAACCTAAAACGAGCGTAAACTTTTGCGTCCTTTGTCTGTTAGGGGCATACTTTTTTCTAGAAAGCTTGCGGCGAGGCCAACACCGACAAAAAGCGAAATTCAAGAGTAGAATAGTATATAATTTTTTACAAAAAAAAATACTTCCCTATGGTTAGAGATACCGTCCTGAATACCTCCTACTGCTAGCATGTTACATTCAATACAGCAGTCGAACTCCATCGCAGGTGGAGGACTCGCCCACCGTATCATGAATCATGCCTAGACTACCGAGTTTATGGGTACACAAGGAACCATGAAAGGTAATGCGCATCCCTCGGCCACGCGGTTCAGCACACCGTGGGTGTAAGCACAAGAAAAATGAGACCTATAACCTAAAACGAGCATAACTTTTGCATCGTTGTCCGATCGGGGCATACTTTTTTTTCTAGAAAGCTTGCGGCGAGGCCAACACCGACAAAAAGTGAAATTCAAAGAGTAGAATAGTATATAATTTTTACAAAAATAAATACTTCCCTATGGTTGAGATACCGCCCGAATACCTCCTACTGCTAGCATGTTACATTCAATACAGCGTCGAACTCCATCGCTGGTGGAGGACTCGCCCACCGTATCATGAATCGTGCCTAGACTACCGAGTTTATGGGTACACAGGAACCATGAAGGTAATGCCGCATCCCTCGGCCACGCGGTTCAGCACACCGTGGGTGTAAGCACATGAAAAATGAGACCTATAACCTAAAACGAGCATAACTTTTGCATCCGTTGTCCGATCGGGGCATACTTTTTTTCTAGAAAGCTTGCGGCGAGGCCAACACCGACAAAAAGCGAAATTCAAAGAGTAGAATAGTATATAATTTTACAAAAATAAATACATCCCTATGGTTGAGATACAGCCTGAATACCTCCTACTGCTAGCATGTTACATTCAATACAGCATCGAACTCCATCGCGGTGGAGGACTCGCCCACCGTATCATGAATCGTGCCTAGACTACCGAGTTTATGGGTACACAAGGAACCATGAAAGGTAATGCGCATCCCTCGGCCACGCGGTTCAGCACACCGTGGGTGTAAGCACAAGAAAAATGAGACCTATAACCTAAAACGAGCATAACTTTTGCATCCGTTGTCCGATCGGGGCATACTTTTTTTTCTAGAAAGCTTGCGGCGAGGCCAACACCGACAAAAAGTGAAATTCAAAGAGTAGAATAGTATATAATTTTACAAAAATAAATACATCCCTATGGTTGAGATACAGCCCTAAGTACCTCCTACTGCTAGCATGTTACATTCAATACAGCGTCGAACTCCATCGCTGTGGAGGACTCGCCCACCGTATCATGAACTTGTGCCTAGACTACCGAAGTTTATGGGTACACAAGGAACCATGAAAGGTAATGCGCATCCCTCGGCCACGCGGTTCAGCACACCGTGGGTGTAAGCACAAGAAAAAATGAGACCTATAACCTAAAACGAGCATAACTTTTGCATCGTTGTCCGATCGGGGCATACTTTTTTTCTAGAAAGCTTGCGGCGAGGCCAACACCGACAAAAAAGTGAACTTCAAAGAGTAGAATAGTATATAATTTTACAAAAATAAATACATCCCTATGGTTGAGATACAGCCTTAAGTACCTCCTACTGCTAGCATGTTACATTCAATACAGCGTCGAACTCCATCGCAGGTGGAGGACTCGCCCACCGTATCATGAATCGTGCCTAGACTACCGAGTTTATGGGTACACAAGGAACCATGAAAGGTAAGGCGCATCCCTCGGCCACGCGGTTCAGCACACCGTGGGTGTAAGCACAAGAAAAAATGAGACCTATAACCTAAAACGAGCATAACTTTTGCATCGGTTGTCCGATCGGGGCATACTTTTTTTCTAGAAAGCTTGCGGCGAGGCCAACACCGACAAAAAGCGAAATTCAAAGAGTAGAATAGTATATAATTTTACAAAAATAAATACATCCCTATGGTTGAGATACAGCCCTAAGTACCTCCTACTGCTAGCATGTTACATTCAATACAGCGTCGAACTCCATCGCTGTGGAGGACTCGCCCACCGTATCATGAATCTGTGCCTAGACTACCAAGTTTATGGGTACACAAGGAACCATGGAAGGTAACCCACATCCCTCGGCCACGCGGTTCAGCACATCGTGGGTGTAAGCACATGAAAAATGAGACATATAACCTAAAACGAGCGTAACTTTGCGTCTGTTGTCTGTTAGGGGCATACTTTTTTTCTAGAAAGCTTGCGGCGAGGCCAACACCGACAAAAAGTAAAATTCAAAGAAGTAGAATAGTATATAATTTTTACAAAATAAATACATTCCCTATGGTTGAGATACAGTCCCGAATACCTCCTACTACTAGCATGTTACATTCAATACAGCGTCGAACTCCATCGCGGTGGAGGACTCGCCCACCGTATCATGAATCATGCCTAGACTACCGAGTTTATGGGTACACAAGGAACCATGAAAGGTAATGCGCATCCCTCGGCCACGCGGTTCAGCACACCGTGGGTGTAAGCACAAGAAAAATGAGACCTATAACCTAAAACGAGCATAACTTTTGCATCCGTTGTCCGATCGGGGCATACTTTTTTTTCTAGAAAGCTTGCGGCGAGGCCAACACCGACAAAAAGTGAACTTCAAAGAGTAGAATAGTATATAATTTTACAAAAATAAATACATCCCTATGGTTGAGATACAGCCTTAAGTACCTCCTACTGCTAGCATGTTACATTCAATACAGCGTCGAACTCCATCGCAGTGGAGGACTCGCCCACCGTATCATGAATCGTGCCTAGACTACCGAGTTTATGGGTACACAAGGAACCATGAAAGGTAATGCGCATCCCTCGGCCACGCGGTTCAGCACACCGTGGGTGTAAGCACAAGAAAAATGAGACCTATAACCTAAAACGAGCATAACTTTTGCATCCGTTGTCCGATCGGGGCATACTTTTTTTCTAGAAAGCTTGCGGCGAGGCCAACACCGACAAAAAGTGAACTTCAAAGAGTAGAATAGTATATAATTTTACAAAAAATAAATACATCCCTATGGTTGAGATACAGCCCTAAGTACCTCCTACTGCTAGCATGTTACATTCAATACAGCGTCGAACTCCATCGCTGTGGAGGACTCGCCCACCGTATCATGAATTGTGCCTAGACTACCAAGTTTATGGGTACACAAGGAACCATGGAAGGTAACCCACATCCCTCGGCCACGCGGTTCAGCACATCCGTGGGTGTAAGCACATGAAAAATGAGACATATAACCTAAAACGAGCGTAACTTTTGCGTCCGTTGTCTGTTAGGGGCATACTTTTTTCTAGAAAGCTTGCGGCGAGGCCAACACCGACAAAAAGCAAATTCAAAGAGTAGAATAGTATATAATTTTTTACAAAATAAATACATCCCTATGGTTGAGATACAGCCCTAAGTACCTCCTACTGCTAGCATGTTACATTCAATACAGCGTCGAACTCCATCGCGGTGGAGGACTCGCCCACCGTATCATGAATCGTGCCTAGACTACCGAGTTTATGGGTACACAAGGAACCATGAAAGGTAATGCGCATCCCTCGGCCACGCGGTTCAGCACACCGTGGGTGTAAGCACAAGAAAAATGAGACCTATAACCTAAAACGAGCATAACTTTTGCATCCGTTGTCCGATCGGGGCATACTTTTTTTTCTAGAAAGCTTGCGGCGAGGCCAACACCGACAAAAAGTGAACTTCAAAGAGTAGAATAGTATATAATTTTTACAAAAATAAATACATCCCTATGGTTGAGATACAGCCCTAAGTACCTCCTACTGCTAGCATGTTACATTCAATACAGCGTCGAACTCCATCGCGTGGAGGACTCGCCCACCGTATCATGAATCGTGCCTAGACTACCGAGTTTATGGGTACACAAGGAACCATGAAAGGTAATGCGCATCCCTCGGCCACGCGGTTCAGCACACCGTGGGTGTAAGCACAAGAAAAATGAGACCTATAACCTAAAACGAGCATAACTTTTGCATCCGTTGTCCGATCGGGGCATACTTTTTTTTCTAGAAAGCTTGCGGCGAGGCCAACACCGACAAAAAGTGAAATTCAAAGAGTAGAATAGTATATAATTTTACAAAAATAAATACATTCCCTATGGTTGAGATACAGCCCTAAGTACCTCCTACTGCTAGCATGTTACATTCAATACAGCGTCGAACTCCATCGCTGTGGAGGACTCGCCCACCGTATCATGAACTGCTGCCTAGACTACCGAGTTTATGGGTACACAAGGAACCATGGAAGGTAACCCGCATCCCTCGGCCACGCGGTTCAGCACACCGTGGGTGTAAGCACATGAAAAATGAGACCTATAACCTAAAACGAGCGTAACTTTTGCGTCCGTTGTCCGTTAGGGGCATACTTTTTTTCTAGAAAGCTTGCGGCGAGGCCAACACCGACAAAAAGCGAAATTCAAAGAGTAGAATAGTATATAATTTTTTACAAAATAAATACTTCCCTATGGTTGAAGATACCGTCCTGAATACCTCCTACTGCTAGCATGTTACATTCAATACAGCGTCGAACTCCATCGCGGTGGAGGACTCGCCCACCGTATCATGAATCATGCCTAGACTACCGAGTTTATGGGTACACAAGGAACCATGAAAGGTAATGCGCATCCCTCGGCCACGCGGTTCAGCACACCGTGGGTGTAAGCACAAGAAAAATGAGACCTATAACCTAAAACGAGCATAACTTTTGCATCCGTTGTCCGATCGGGGCATACTTTTTTTTCTAGAAAGCTTGCGGCGAGGCCAACACCGACAAAAAGTGAACTTCAAAGAGTAGAATAGTATATAATTTTACAAAAAATAAATACATCCCTATGGTTGAGATACAGCCCTAAGTACCTCCTACTGCTAGCATGTTACATTCAATACAGCAGTCGAACTCCATCGCGTGGAGGACTCGCCCACCGTATCATGAATCGTGCCTAGACTACCGAGTTTATGGGTACACAAGGAACCATGAAAGGTAATGCGCATCCCTCGGCCACGCGGTTCAGCACACCGTGGGTGTAAGCACAAGAAAAATGAGACCTATAACCTAAAACGAGCATAACTTTTGCATCCGTTGTCCGATCGGGGCATACTTTTTTTTCTAGAAAGCTTGCGGCGAGGCCAACACCGACAAAAAGTGAACTTCAAAGAGTAGAATAGTATATAATTTTACAAAAATAAATACATCCCTATGGTTGAGATACAGCCCTTAAGTACCTCCTACTGCTAGCATGTTACATTCAATACAGCGTCGAACTCCATCGCTGTGGAGGACTCGCCCACCGTATCATGAATCTGTGCCTAGACTACCGAGTTTATGGGTACACAAGGAACCATGGAAGGTAAGCCGCATCCCTCGGCCACGCGGTTCAGCACACCGTGGGTGTAAGCACAAGAAAAATGAGACCTATAACCTAAAACGAGCATAACTTTTGCATCCGTTGTCCGATCGGGGCATACTTTTTTTTCTAGAAAGCTTGCGGCGAGGCCAACACCGACAAAAAGTGAACTTCAAAGAGTAGAATAGTATATAATTTTACAAAAAATAAATACATCCCTATGGTTGAGATACAGCCCTAAGTACCTCCTACTGCTAGCATGTTACATTCAATACAGCGTCGAACTCCATCGCAGTGGAGGACTCGCCCACCGTATCATGAATCGTGCCTAGACTACCGAGTTTATGGGTACACAAGGAACCATGAAAGGTAATGCGCATCCCTCGGCCACGCGGTTCAGCACACCGTGGGTGTAAGCACAAGAAAAATGAGACCTATAACCTAAAACGAGCATAACTTTTGCATCCGGTTGTCCGATCGGGGCATACTTTTTTTTCTAGAAAGCTTGCGGTGAGGCCAACACCGACAAAAAGCGAAATTCAAAGAGTAGAATAGTATATAATTTTTTACAAAATAAATACATCCCTATGGTTGAGATACAGCCCTAAGTACCTCCTACTGCTAGCATGTTACATTCAATACAGCGTCGAACTCCATCGCTGTGGAGGACTCGCCCACCGTATCATGAATTGTGCCTAGACTACCAAGTTTATGGGTACACAAGGAACCATGGAAGGTAACCCACATCCCTCGGCCACGCGGTTCAGCACATCGTGGGTGTAAGCACATGAAAAATGAGACATATAACCTAAAACGAGCGTAACTTTTGCGTCCGTTGTCTGTTAGGGGCATACTTTTTTCTAGAAAGCTTGCGGCGAGGCCAACACCGACAAAAAGTGAAATTCAAAGAGTAGAATAGTATATAATTTTTACAAAAATAAATACATCCCTATGGTTGAGATACAGCCCTGAATACCTCCTACTGCTAGCATGTTACATTCAATACAGCATCGAACTCCATCGCGGTGGAGGACTCGCCCACCGTATCATGAATCGTGCCTAGACTACCGAGTTTATGGGTACACAAGGAACCATGAAAGGTAATGCGCATCCCTCGGCCACGCGGTTCAGCACACCGTGGGTGTAAGCACAAGAAAAATGAGACCTATAACCTAAAACGAGCATAACTTTTGCATCCGTTGTCCGATCGGGGCATACTTTTTTTTCTAGAAAGCTTGCGGCGAGGCCAACACCGACAAAAAGTGAACTTCAAAGAGTAGAATAGTATATAATTTTACAAAAAATAAATACATCCCTATGGTTGAGATACAGCCCTAAGTACCTCCTACTGCTAGCATGTTACATTCAATACAGCGTCGAACTCCATCGCTGTGGAGGACTCGCCCACCGTATCATGAATGTGCCTAGACTACCGAGTTTATGGGTACACAAGGAACCATGGAAGGTAACCCACATCCCTCGGCCACGCGGTTCAGCACATCGTGGGTGTAAGCACATGAAAAATGAGACCTATAACCTAAAACGAGCGTAACTTTTGCGTCCGTTGTCTGTAGGGGCATACTTTTTTTCTAGAAAGCTTGCGGCGAGGCCAACACCGACAAAAAGCGAAATTCAAAGAGTAGAATAGTATATAATTTTTACAAAAATAAATACTTCCCTATGGTTGAGATACCGTCCCTGAATACCTCCTACTGCTAGCATGTTACATTCAATACAGCATCGAACTCCATCGCGGTGGAGGACTCGCCCACCGTATCATGAATCGTGCCTAGACTACCGAGTTTATGGGTACACAAGGAACCATGAAAGGTAATGCGCATCCCTCGGCCACGCGGTTCAGCACACCGTGGGTGTAAGCACAAGAAAAATGAGACCTATAACCTAAAACGAGCATAACTTTTGCATCCGTTGTCCGATCGGGGCATACTTTTTTTTCTAGAAAGCTTGCGGCGAGGCCAACACCGACAAAAAGTGAACTTCAAAGAGTAGAATAGTATATAATTTTACAAAAAATAAATACATCCCTATGGTTGAGATACAGCCCTAAGTACCTCCTACTGCTAGCATGTTACATTCAATACAGCGTCGAACTCCATCGCTGTGGAGGACTCGCCCACCGTATCATGAATCTGGCCTAGACTACCGAAGTTTATGGGTACACAAGGAACCATGGAAGGTAACCCGCATCCCTCGGCCACGCGGTTCAGCACACCGTGGTGTAAGCACATGAAAAATGAGACCTATAACCTAAAACGAGCATAACTTTTGCGTCCGTTGTCCGATCGGGGCATACTTTTTTTTCTAGAAAGCTTGCGGCGAGGCCAACACCGACAAAAAGGAAATTCAAAGAGTAGAATAGTATATAATTTTTACAAAAATAAATACCTCCCTATGGTTGAGATACAGCCTGAATACCTCCTACTGCTAGCATGTTACATTCAATACAGCATCGAACTCCATCGCGGTGGAGGACTCGCCCACCGTATCATGAATCGTGCCTAGACTACCGAGTTTATGGGTACACAAGGAACCATGAAGGTAATGCGCATCCCTCGGCCACGCGGTTCAGCACACCGTGGGTGTAAGCACAAGAAAAATGAGACCTATAACCTAAAACGAGCATAACTTTTGCATCCGTTGTCCGATCGGGGCATACTTTTTTTTCTAGAAAGCTTGCGGCGAGGCCAACACCGACAAAAAGTGAACTTCAAAGAGTAGAATAGTATATAATTTTACAAAAAATAAATACATCCCTATGGTTGAGAT
>MU847908.1:0-22639 GCA_032690845.1 Eleusine coracana subsp. coracana
ACCGTATCATGAACCACGCCTAGACTACCGAGTTTATGGGTACACAAGGAACCATGGAAGGTAAACAACATCATTCGGGCACGCGGTTCATCACACCGTGGCTGTAAGCACACGAAAAAGAGACCTATAACATAAAACAAGCGTAACTTTTGCATCCGTTGTCCGTTTGGGGCATACTTTTTTTCTAGAAAGCTTGCGACGAGGCCAACACCGACAAAACATGAAAGTCCAAAGAGTGGAATAGTATATAATTTTATAAAAAATAAATACTTCCTATGGTTGAGATACTGCCCGAGTACCTCCTACTGCTAGCATGTTACATATAATACAGCGTCGAACTCCATCGCGGTGGAGGACTCGCCCACCGTATCATGAACTCGCCTAGACTACTGCATATATGGGTACACAAGGAACCATGGAAGGTAACCCACATCATTCGGGCACACGGTTCATCACACCGTGGCTGTAAGCACACGAAAAAGGAGACCTAAACCTAAAACGAGCATAACTTTTGCATCCATTGTCGATCGGGGCATACTTTTTTTTCTAGAAAGCTTGCGGTGAGGCCAACACTAACAAAAAGCGAAATTCAAAGAGGAGAATAGTATATAGTTTTTATATAATAAATACTTCCTTATGGTTAAGATACCACCCGAATACCTCCTACTGCTAGCATGTTACATTAGGGTTTAGGGGAACACTTTTTTCTAGAAAGCTTGCAGCGAGGCCAACACCGACAAAGAGCAAAATTCAAAGAGTAGAATGGTATATAATTTTATAAAAAGTAAATACTTCCCTATGGTTGAGATACAGCCCCGAGTACCTCCTACTGCTAGCATTACATTCAATACAACGTCGAACTCCATCGCGGTGGAGGACTCGCACACCATATCATGAACCGCGCCTAGACTACCGAGTTTATGGCTACACAAGGAACCATGGAAGGTAACTCACATCCCTCGGCCAACAGTTCAGCACATCGTGGGTGTAAGCACACAAAAAGGAGACCTAAACCAAAAACGAGCATAACTTTTGCATCCGTTGTTCGATCATGGCATACTTTTTTTTCTAGAAAGTTGCGGCAAGGTCAACACCGACAGAAAGCAAAATTCAAAGAGTAGAATAGTATATAATTATTTACAAAATAAATAGTTCTCTATGGTCGAGATACCGTCCCGAGTACCTCCTACTGCCAGCATGTTACATTCAATACAACGTCGAACTCCATCGCGGTGGAGGACTCGCCCACTGTATCATGAACTACGCCTAGACTAACCGAGTTTATGGGTACACAAAGCCATTGAACGGTAACCCACATCCCTCGGCCATGCAGTTCAGCACACCATGGGTGTAAGCATACGAAAAAGGAGACCTATAACCTTAAACAAGCGTAACTTTTGCGTCCCTTGTCCGTTCGGGCATACTTTTTTTCTAGAAAGCTTGAGGCGAGGCCAACACCGACCAAAAGTGAAATTCAAAGATTAGAATACTATGTAATTTTATAAAAAAATAAATACTTCCCTATGGTTGAGATACCGCCCCGAGTACCTCCTAATACTAGCATGTTACATTCAATACAGCGTCGAACTCCATCGTGGTGGGGGACTCGCCCACCGTATCAGAACCCGCACCTAGACTACCGAGTTTATTGGTACACAAGGACCATGGAAGATACCCACATACCTCGGGCATGCGGGTGGAAACACCGTGGGTGTAAGCACACAAAAAAGGAGACCTAAACTAAAACGTGCATAACTTTTGCATCTGCTGTCTGTTCGGGGCCACATTTTTTTCTAGAAAGCTTGCAGCGAGACCAACACCGGACAAAGAGCAAAATTCAAAGAGTAGAATGGTATATAATTTTATAAGAAGTAAATAGTTCCCTATGGTTGAGATACCGCCCCGAGTACCTCCTACTGCTAGCATGTTACATTTCAATACAATGTCGAACTCCATCGCGGTGGAGGACTCGCACACCGTATCCTGAAACCGCGCCTCTAGACTACCAGTTTAGGGCTACACCAGGGACCATGGAAGCTAACTCACATCCCTCGGCCACGCTGCTCAGCACACCATGGGTGAAGCACACGAAAAAGGAGAGCTAAACCAAAAACGAGCATAACTTTTGCATCCGTTGTCCGATCATGGCCTCCTTTTTTTTCTAAAAAGCTTGCGGCAAGGTCAACACCGATAGAAAGCAAAATTCAAAGAGTGGAATAGTATATATTTATTTACAAAATAAATAGTTCTCTATGGTTGAGATACAGTCCCAATACCTCGTACTGCCAGCATGTTACATTCAATACAACGTCGAACTCCATCGCGGTGGAGGACTCGCCCACTATATCATTGAACTACGCCTAGACTAACCGAGTTTATGGGTACACAAGGAACCATTGAAGGTAACCCACATCCCCTCGGCCACGCGGGTTCAGCACATTGTGGGTGTAAGCATATGAAAAAGAGACCTATAACCTAAAACGGAGCTTAACTTTTGCGTCCCTCGTCCGTTCGGGGCATACTTTTTTCTAGAAAGCTGCGGCGAGGGGGGGGTGCCAACACCGATAAAAAGTGAAATTCAAAGATTAGAATAGTATGTTAATTTTATAAAAAATAAATACTTCCCTATGGTTGAAATACCGCCTCGAGTACCTCCTACTACTAGCATGTTACATTCAATACAGCGTCGAACTCCATCGCGGTGGATGACTCGCCCACCGTATCATGAACCGGACCTAGACTACGAGTTTAATGGGTACACAAGGAACCATGGAGATAACCCACAATCCCTCGGGCACGCGATTCAGACCACCGTGGGTGTAAGCAAGCACGAAAAAGAGACCTAAACCTAAAACGAGCATAACTTTCGCATCTGTTGTCTATTCGGGGCACACTTTTTTCTAGAAAGCTTGCAGCGAGGCCACACCACAAAAGAGTGAAATTCAAAGAGTAGAATGGTGATATACTTGTATAAAAAGTAAATACTTCCCTTGGTTGAGATACCGCCCCGAGTACCTCCTACTGCTAGCATGTTACATTCAATACAACGTCGAACTCCATCGCGGTGAGGACTCTGTGACACCCCAGGTGTCCCACTTCAATTAACCAACATGGTGGGCTTAGTTATGAACAACATAGCATGAAATATTGGGACTCACTCCCTTTTATTAATTCTAGGCAAATAAAAACCCTGCAATCAAGTTATTGAAGCAATTGAAAATTTTCAATGCAACTTATGCTAAATAAATTCATAATCATGTTACTAATAATAAAAGAGAATTTTATGAAATTATTGGGCATTTTATATGCTTGGCAAGACCCCTAATTAATTAAATAATTCTTAAATAACCAATTAATGCATTTGATTAATTCTAAACTATTTGTATGAAAATCACAAATAAAATTCACTAGAGTGTGCTCCACTATTACATAGCCCACCCACCAAATTTCACTATTTTTGGAAACGCTTAGCTATTTTATTTTGATTTTATAAAAATCAGCTTTGATCGAGGGCCTAATTGTAAGAAATCAAAAACTCCAGGGGGTGCAGCGCAAAATCTCTTTCTTCTTCCCTCCCACTGGCCGCAGAGCCGATTCTCGGCCGATTTCTGCCGATGCCAGCGCACCGCCACGGCCGGCCTTCACCCCGCCTCGGGACTCCATGTGCGACAGTGCCGCTGACCTCCCCGTGCGTCCCACTCCCCTCTGCCTCAGCCGCTAACGCGCCCAACCCTCTCCGTTCCCCCCTGCACCATGCCATGATCACCGGCAGAAACTTCAATTTCCCCCGCTCTCTTCGCCACCCGCTTCTCCCCACTCACTCTTATTCTCTCCGCAACTTGATAGCGAACCCGCGGAGCTCACAGAACCCACCTCTCTCCCGCTCTCTCCCATTTTCCCTCTGCCACTCCACGCTCTGTTCTTTCCCCCGCCATTACTGAACCCAACTGGAGCTCGCATTCTCACTGTCCTAGCCTCCCTCAAACCCAGCCAAGCACCTGCGGTTTCGCCAACACCTATTCTCCCTTCCTAGCACACCGCTCGACCACCCTCCGCTCGAGATGGAACAATTTTGAACAAAACCAAAGATAGCGTTTCTGGCAACCTTCACCGCCGCCGACTGAAATTTGTTGATCACGGTGAGCCTCGCCACCCATTCTTTATCTCCTTGCACGGGCAACTTCCTGGCTCACCTCCCTAACCTCCTTTCTCTATGTTTTCCAACGAGGAGTCATCGGCGTCTCACGATTTCCCGGCCGCCATCTCTGCGCAGACCGCCGAAGCCGCCTCGCCGACGAGCTAGTAGTTTCCGGCCCGAGTCCACGACGACATCGTCGACGCCGGTGCTCTCCGTCTTCTGCTGGTGCCCTAGGCGAAGACCGCGACCGATTTGCTGCCTCCTTCCAGAAACGCGACGCCGCCGAAGATCAGGGTCCCGCCGCCTCACGTCGCCGACCAACTTCCGGTGAGAACCACTCCTTGCGAAACCCTTCCTCTTCCCTCGCCGTGATGCACGCTCCATTTTCCCTCAACCGTGGCGAGCTTTTCCTGTGCGTAGCCGCCGGTAGTGAGCCCTCCGGCCGCGCGCCGCCCCCTCTCCGACGAGCCTACTGGCCGTCCTTCTGGCACCGACGTGGCGTCCACGTGTAGTCGACGTGGAGCTAAGGTGTTGTCCGCGTGGCCTTTCCTAGAATAGAAAAATTCCAGAAAACCATTAAGACTTCAAAAATTCATAGTAAATCGATTTCAAACCCAAATCGGCCCAAACCAATTTTGCTGGATTCATCCTTTAGAACTCTATTTTAGTAAAATGATAATCATAGTCCCTGTACATGTATTTTTATTAATTTATTTAATTGCTCAAACACTAATTAATTCACTAGAAATTCTAGGAATAAAATTAAATCCTGATTTTTGGTATGCTCAATAAACACATGATTATCTACCATCACAAATTTTGGTTTGATAAAATATGGATTATTTTTGGTTCTGAAATTTATTTAGTGTGCTCATTTAAATTAATTCTAGTAATTATTTTATAATTAATTGGCCCATGTCACTTGCACAAAAATCTCTCACACAAGCCTCTGTGCCTAGTAAATTACATAAGTCCAGAAACCTAAGTTTACTTAATTAAATTAAATTAATTGCTCATACCCCTATTTTACTTTAATAAATGCTAGTAATTAGAGTAATTATATCCAGGGGCTGTAAATTGGTAAAAATAAAATTCATTTATGTCCCTGTTCATGCTAAATCATACAACATCAGAATCAATTGGTTACTATTGTAATCGCTCAATTAATTTTAAGGACTATAACAACCCTAAATAATTGATTAACACACATAAAATGATGAAACTCTAAATGGTTTCTTTGAAGCATATGGCTTCGAGAACATAATAATAATGTTAATCAATATTAAAGACATTATGCATCATATCATTGCATCCTACGGTATTTTGGTAATACCGACAGTTCAATTCTATCATATAGGCAACAACAACCTGGAGCAGGAACAAGAAGATCTTCAGAAGGACCTTGAACCCCAAGAGCAAGACGTTGTAGTTTCTAACACCAACATCGATCCAGGCAACCCCCGGTTTGCATTTGCCCATTTATAAAAATTTACTAGTTTATGTCACTGCTACGTCTATGATTGTCTGATGCATTAGGTCATAGGAGTTGATTGGAAATCCACCTTGCATGACCCCCAAATGACCCTTGCTTATCATTAGAACTGTGATAGAAACGGTACTGTGTCGCTACGCTTAGTGACTAATAGTCTCGGTAGACATTATCACTAAGAAGTGAACTTGACCACTAGAACGGGAACCTAAAAGAAGTTTATTTTACTGTTATGATCGGGCAGGGAAGATGCATGTGTAGGTTTTGCAGCAATACATGGGTGTTGACTGCGGTAGCCCTGGCTTGTCGAACCTACGACCCGTCCGTGGTCGGCCCCTTGGTCAAGTATTGAACAGTACCGAATATATGCTAGTCCATGGGTACTAGTAAACTGATGTAGCATTGACGCGGCAATACGGACGGTACCCAGTACAGTGGTCATTGATCCTTCTGCTGCTAGGAGTGGGCGGTTTATACCATGAAGTACTGTTGGCAGAACGGCATGCTCACTCGCTGAGACTGGACCCGGACCAAGTTGTTTTTCGTCCTTGTGAAAGGTTGCCATATACGACCTTAATTGGTGCGTATGTGTCGTGTATTTCGGGTTTTCCCAGCTGGTGTAAAATTGATTGCAATTGCTGTCGCTCGCAGTAAAGAGTACCACATGGTCACTGAGTCGTCACGTAGTTGCATCATGAAAGTTGATTATTGCCCCTTCTGTTGATTACTTCTACTGATGCTCCTGTACTGCTGTTACCCTGTATTGGCTTTATTATCCTATATAGCTCCACTAAAGTTACATTCTGTTTCACCCAATTAACATGGCTCAATAAACTCGTTAGAACTAATAGGTTGCTTAGTGCGAGTCCTTTCAACAAGCTACCCTATTAGAGCCCTTGCATGTCTAGGTGACTCGACGGGTAAGTCTTGCTGAGTAATTAGTACTCAGGATTTGTGCCATCATTGTTTACAGGTCATGAAGAGATTGTTTTGCCTGAGAATGTGATGCCTTGGGACGTGCAAGTCCCCGAGGGTTGGACTGCCCACTGGGAGTCCGACTCGCCGCCGCAGTGATTTGTGTGCTGCTAGGGTGATGATTCTCCGGGCAGGGATCATCACTACGCTGTATCGTCGAGCTCGTAGTCCCTTACGTTAATTGCTTCCGCTGTTTTCAAAACTTATGAACTTGTATTAATTCCGCTGCACTCTGAACCATCGAATTATTGTAATATTCTACTTAAATTTGGACCAATGTTGTATTATCAAGTGTCTGCGCTATCAGCACCGTCGGGACCTCGATCCTGCGGGGAGGGGCGCCTCAGGCTCGCACACCGTATCATGAACCGCGCCTAGACTACCGAGTTTATGGCTACACAAGGAACCATAGAAGGTAACTCACATCCCTCGACCACACGGTTCAGCACACCGTGGGTGTAAGCACACGAAAAAGGAGACCTAAACCAAAAACGAGCATAACTTTTGCATCCGTTGTTCGATCATGGCATACTTTTTTTTTCTAGAAAGCTTGTGGCATGGTCAACACCGACAGAAAGCAAAATTCAAAGAGTAGAATAATATATAATTATTTACAAAATAAAGAGTTCTCTATGGTTGAGATACCATCCCGAGTACCTCCTACTGCCAGCATGTTACATTCAATACAACGTCGAACTCCATCGCGGTGGAGGACTCGCCCACTATATCATGAACTACGCCTAGACTACCGAGTTTACGGGTACACAAGGCCATTGAAGGTAACCCACATCCCTCGGCCACGCAGTTCAGCACACCGTGGGTGTAAGCATACAAAAAAGGAGACCTATAACCTAAACGAGCGTAACTTTTGCGTCCCTCATCCGTTCGGGGCATACTTTTTTTCTAGAAATCTTGCGGCGAGGCCAACACCGATAAAAAGTGAAATTCAAAGATTAGAATAGTATGTAATTTTATAAAAAATAAATACTTCCCAATGGTTGAAATACCGCCCCGAGTACCTCCTACTACTAGCATGTTACATTCAATACAGCGTCGAACTCCATCACGGTGGAGGACTCACCCACCGTATCATGAACCGCACCTAGACTACCGAGTTTATGGGTACACAAGGAACCATGGAAGATAACCCACATCCCTCGGGCACGTGGTTCAGAACACCGTGGGTGTAAGCACACGAAAAAGGAGACCTAAACCTAAAACGTGCATAACTTTTGCATCTGTTTTCTGTTCAGGGCACACTTTTTTTTTCTAGAAAGCTTGCAGCGAGGCCAACACCGACACAGAGTAGAATGGTATATAATTTTATAAAAAGTAATACTTCCGTATGGTTGAGATACCGCCCCGAGTACCTCCTACTGCTAGCATGTTACATTCAATACAACGTCGAACTCCATCGCGGTGGAGGACTCGCTCACCGTATCCTGAACCGCGCCTAGACTGCCAAGTTATGGCTACACATGGAACCATGGAAGCTAACTCACATCCCTCGGCCACGCGGTTCAGCACACCGTGGGTGTAAGCACACGAAAAAGGAGAGCTAAACCAAAAACGAGCATAACTTTTGCATCCGTTTGTCCGATCATGGCATACTTTTTTTTCTCGAATGCTTGAGAGAAGGTCAATACCGACAGAAAGCAAATCCAAAGAGTAGAATAGTATATAATTATTTACAAAATAAATACTTCTCTATGGTTGAGATACCGTTCCGAGTACCTCGTACTGCCAGCATGTTACATTCAATATAACGTCGAACTCCATCGCGGTGGAGGACTCGCCCACTGTATCATGAACTACGCCTAGACTACCGAGTTTATGGGTACACAAGGAACCATTGAAGGTAACCCATATCCCTCGACCACGCGTTTCAGCACACCGTGGGTGTAAGCATACGAAAAAGGAGACCTATAACCTTAAACGAGCTTAACTTTTGCGTCCCTTGTCCGTTCGGGGCATACTTTTTTCTAGAAAGCTTGCGCGAGGCCAACATCAACAAAAAGTGAAATTCAAAGATTAGAATAGTATATAATTTTATAAAAAATAAATACTTCCCTATGGTTGAGATACCACTCCGAGTACCTCCTACTACTAGCATGTTACATTCAATACAGTGTCGAACTCCATCGCGGTGGAGAACTCGCCCACCGTATCATGAACTGCACCTAGACTACCGAGTTTATGGGTACACAGGGAACCATGGAAGATAACTCACATCCCTCGGGCACGCGGTTCAGCACACCGTGGGTGTAAGCACATGAAAAAGGAGACCTATAACTAAAAACAAGCATAGCTTATACGTCCGTTGTCCCTTTGGGGCATACTTTTTTTTCTAGAAAGCTTGCGGTGAGGCCAACACCGACAAAAAGTGAAATTCAAAGAGTTGAATATTATATAATTTTATAAAAAATAAATACTTCCCTATGGTTGAGATACCGCACCGAGTACCTCCTACTGCTAGCATGATATATTCAATACAGCGTCGAACTCCATCGCGGGGGAGGACTCGCCCACCATGTCAGGAACTGCGCCTAGACTACTGCATTTATGGGTACACAAGGAACCATTTAAGGTAACCCACATCATTCGGGCACACGGTTCATCACACCATGGCTGTAAGCACACAAAAAAGGAGTCCTAAACACAAAACGAGCATAACTTTTGCATCCATTGTCCGATCGGGGCATAATTTTTTTTTCTAGAAACTTGCAGCGAGGCCAACACCGACAAAAAGCGAATTCAAATAGTAGAATAGTATATAATTTTATAAAAAATAAATACTTCCCTATGGTTGAGATACCGCCCCGAGTACCTCGTACTGCCAGCATGTTACATTCAATACAACGTCGAACTCCATCGCGGTGGAGGACTCGCCCACTGTATCATGAACTACGCCTAGACTACCGAGTTTATGGGTACACAAGGAACCATTGAAGGTAACCCACATCCCTCGACCACGCGGTTCAGCACACCATGGGTGTAAGCATACGAAAAGGAGACCTATAACCTTAAACGAGCATAACTTTGCTTCCCTTGTCCGTTCGGGGCATATGTTTTTTCTAGAAAGCTTGCGGCGAGGCCAACATCACAAAAAGTGAAATTCAAAGATTAGAATAGTATATAATTTTATAAAAAATAAATACTTCCCTATGGTTAAGATACCGCCCCGAGTATCTCCTACTAATAGCATGTTACATTCAATACAACGTCGAACTCCATCGCGGTGGAGGACTCGCCCACCGTATCATGAACCGCACCTAGACTACGAGTTTATGGGTACACAAGGAACCATGGAAGATAACCCACATCCCTCGGGCACGTGGTTCAGAACACCGTGGGTGTAAGCACACGAAAAAGGAGACCTAAACTAAAACGTGCAATAACTTTTGCATCTGTTGTCTGTTCGGGGCACACTTTTTTTTTCTAGAAAGCTTGCAGCGAGGCCAACACCGACACAGAGTAGAATGGTATATAATTTTATAAAAAGTAAATACTTCCGTATGGTTGAGATACCACCCCAAGTACCTCCTACTGCTAGCATGTTACATTCAATACAACGTCGAACTCCATCGCGGTGGAGGACTCGCACACCGTATCCTGAACCGCGCCTAGACTGCCAAGTTTATGGCTACACATGGAACCATGGAAGCTAACTCACATCCCTCGGCCACGCGGTTCAGCACACCGTGGGTGTAAGCACACGAAAAAGGAGAGCTAAACCAAAAACGAGCATAACTTTTGCATCCGTTGTCCGATCATGGCATACTTTTTTTTCTCGAATGCTTGAGAGAAGGTCAATACCGACAGAAAGCAAAATCCAAAGAGTAGAATAGTATATAATTATTTACAAAATAAATACTTCTCTATGGTTGAGATACCGTTCCGAGTACCTCGTACTGCCAGCATGTTACATTCAATACAACGTCGAACTCCATCGCGGTGGAGGACTCGCCCACTGTATCATGAACTACGCCTAGACTACCGAGTTTATGGGTACACAAGAAACCATTGAAGGTAACCCATATCCCTCGACCACGCGGTTCAGCACACCGTGGGTGTAAGCATACGAAAAAGGAGACCTATAACCTTAACGAGCATAACTTTTGCGTCCCTTGTCCGTTCGGGGCATACTTTTTTCTAGAAAGCTTGCGCAAGGCCAACATCAACAAAAAGTGAAATTCAAAGATTATAATAGTATATAATTTTATAAAAAATAAATACTTCCCTATGGTTGAGATACCACTCCGAGTACCTCCTACTACTAGCGTGTTACATTCAATACAGTGTCCGAACTCCATCGCGGTGGAGAACTCGCCCACCGTATCATGAACTGCACCTAGACTACCGAGTTTATGGGTACACAGGGAACCATGGAAGATAACCCACATCCCTCGGGCACGCGGTTCAGCACACCGTGGGTGTAAGCACATGAAAAAGGAGACCTATAACTAAAAACAAGCATAGCTTATACGTCTGTTGTCCTTTGGGGCATACTTTTTTTTCTAGAAGCTTGCGGTGAGGCCAACACCGACAAAAAGTGAAATTCAAAGAGTT
The DNA here is from genome assembly GCA_032690845.1 of Eleusine coracana subsp. coracana. Classification (NCBI taxonomy): domain Eukaryota; kingdom Viridiplantae; phylum Streptophyta; class Magnoliopsida; order Poales; family Poaceae; genus Eleusine; species Eleusine coracana. The sequence goes on from MU847908.1 coordinate 11,172, forward strand.
GAATACTATATAATTTTATAAAAAATACATACTTCCCTATGGTTGAGATACCGCACCGAGTACCTCCTACTGCTAGCATGATATATTCAATACAGCATCGAACTCCATCGCGGGGGAGGACTCGCCCACCATGTCAGGAACTGCGCCTAGACTACTGCATTTATGGGTACACAAGAACCATGGAAGGTAACCCACATCATTCGGGCACACAGTTCATCACACCATGGCTGTAAGCACACAAAAAGGAGACCTAAACAAAAAACGAGCATAACTTTTGCATCCATTGTCCGATCGGGGGCATAATTTTTTTTCTAGAAAGCTTGCAGCGAGGCCAACACCGACAAAAAGCGAAAATTCAAATAGTAGAATAGTATATAATTTTATAAAAAATAAATACTTCCCTATGGTTGAGATACCGCCCCGAGTACCTCGTACTGCCAGCATGTTACATTCAATACAACGTCGAACTCCATCGCGGTGGAGGACTCGCCCACTGTATCATGAACTACGCCTAGACTACCGAGTTTATGGGTACACAAGGAACCATTGAAGGTAACCCACATCCCTCGACCACAGCGGTTCAGCACACCATGGGTGTAAGCATACGAAAAAGGAGACCTATAACCTTAAACGAGCATAACTTTTGCTTCCCTTGTCCGTTTGGGGCATATTTTTTTTCTAGAAAGCTTGCAGCGAGGCCAACATCAACAAAAGTGAAATTCAAAGATTAGAATAGTATATAATTTTATAAAAAATAAATACTTCCCTATGGTTGAGATACCGCTCCGAGTACCTCCTACTACTAGCATGTTACATTCAATACAGCGTCGAACTCCATCGCGGTGGAGGACTCGCCCACCGTATCATGAACCGCACCTAGACTACCGAGTTTATGGTACACAAGGAACCATGGAACATAACCCACATCACTCGGGCACGCGGTTCAGAACATCGTGGGTGTAAGCACACGAAAAAGGAGACCTAAACCTAAAACGTGCATAATTTTTGCATCTGTTGTTTGTTCGGGGCACACTTTTTTTCTAGAGAGCTTGCAGCGAGGCCAACACCGACAAAGAGCAAAATTCAAAGAGTAGAACGGTATATAATTTATAAAAGTAAATACTTCCCTATGGTTGAGATACCGTCCCGAGTACCTCCTACTACTAGCATGTTACATTCAATACAACATTGAACTCCATCACGGTGGAGGACTCGCACACCATATCATGAACCGCGCCTAGGACTACCGAGTTTATGGCTACAAAAGGAACCATGGAAGGTACTCACATCCCTCGGCCACGCGGTTCAGCACACCGTGGGTGTAAGCACACGAAAAAGGAGAGATAAACCAAAAATGAGCATAACTTTTGCATCCGTTGTCCGATCATGGCATACTTTTTTTTCTAGAAAGCTTGCGGCAAGGTCAACACCGACAGAAAGCAAAATTAAAAGAGCAGAATAGTATATAATTATTTACAAAATAAATACTTCTCTATGGTTGAGATACCATCCCGAGTACCTCCTACTACCAGCATGTTACATTCAATACAACGTCGAACCTCCATCGCGGTGGAGGACTCGCCCACTGTATCATGAACTACGCCTAGACTACCGAGTTTATGGGTACACAAGGAACCATTGAAGGTAACCCACATCCCTCGACCACGCGGTTCAGCACACCATGGGTGTAAGCATACGAAAAAGGAGACCTATAACCTTAAACGAGCGTAACTTTTGCGTCCCTTGTCCGTTCGGGGCATACTTTTTTCCTAGAAAGCTTGCAGCGAGGCCAACATCAACAAAAGTGAAATTCAAAGATTAGAATAGTATATAATTTTATAAAAAATAAATACTTCCCTATGGTTGAGATACCGCTCTGAGTACCTCCTACTACTAGCATGTTAGATTCAATACAGCATCGAACTCCATCCCAGTGGACGACTCGCCCACCGTATCATGAACCGTGCCTAGACTACCGAGAGTATGGGTACATAAGGAACCATGGAAGATAACCCACATCCCTCGGGCACGCGGTTCAGCACACCGTGGGTGTAAGCACATGAAAAAGGAGACCTATAACCGAAAACAAGCGTAACTTTTACGTCCGTTGTCCCTTTGGGGCATACTTTTTTTCTAGAAAGCTTGCGGTGAGGCCAACACCGATAAAAAGTGAAATTCAAAGGGTGGAATAGTATATAATTTTATAAAAAACAAATACTTCCGTATGGTTGAGATACCGCACCGAGTACCTCCTACTGCTAGCATGTTATATTCAATACAGCGTCGAACTCCATCGCGGGGGAGGACTCGCCCACCATGTCAGGAACCTGCACCTAGACTACTGCATCTATGGGTACACAAGGAACCTTGGAAGGTAACCCACATCATTCGGGCACATGGTTCATCACACCATGGCTGTAAGCACACAAAAAAGGAGACCTAAACAAAAAACGAGCATAACTTTTGCATCCATTGTCCGATCGGGGCATAATTTTTTTTTCTAGAAAGCTTGCAGCGAGGCCAACACCGACAAAACGCGAAATGCAAAGAGTAGAATAGTATATAATTTTATAAAAAATAAATACTTCCCTATGGTTGAGATACCGCCCCGAGTACCTCCTACTACTAGCATGTTACATTCAATACAACATCGAACTCCATCGCGGTGGGAGGACTCGCCCACCGTATCATGAACCGCAACCTATACTACCGAGTTTATGGGTACACAAGCAACCATGGAAGATAACCCCCATCCCTTGGGCATGCGGTTCAGAACAACCGTGGGTGTAAGCACACGAGAAAGGAGACCTAAACCTAAAACGAGCATAACTTTTGCATCTGTTGTCTGTTCGGGGCAGACTTTTTTTTCTAGAAAGCTTGTAGCGAGGCCAACACCGACAAAGAGCGAAATTCAAAGAGTAGAATGGTATATAATTTTATAAAAAGTAAATACTTCCCTATGGTTGAGATACCGCCCCGAGTACCTCCTACTGCTAGCATGTTATATTCAATACAACGTCGAACTCCATCATGGTGGAGGACTCGCACACCGTATCATGAACCGCGCCTAGACTACCGAGTTTATGGCTACACAAGGAACCATGGAAGCTAACTCACATCCCTCGGCCACGCGGTTCAGCACACCGTGGGTGTAAGCACACGAAAAAGGAGAGCTAAACCAAAACGAGCATAACTTTTGCATCTGTTGTCCGATCATGGCATACTTTTTTTCTAGAAAGCTTGCGGCAAGGTCAACACCGACAGAAAGCAAAATTCAAAGAGTAGAATAGTATATAATTATTTACAAAATAAATACTTCTCTATGGTTGAGATACCGCCCCGAGTACCTCGTACTGCCAGCATGTTACATTCAATACAACGTCGAACACCATCGCGGTGGAGGACTCGCCCACTATATCATGAACTACGCCTAGACTACCGAATTTATGGGTACACAAGGAACCATTGAAGGTAACCCACATCCCTCGACCACGCGGTTCAGCACACCATGGGTGTAAGCATACGAAAAAGGAGACCTATAACCTTAAACGAGCATAACTTTTGCTTCCCTTGTCCGTTCGGGGCATATTTTTTTTCTAGAAAGCTTGCGGCGAGGCCAACATCAACAAAAAATGAAATTCAAAGATTAGAATAGTATATAATTTTATAAAAATAAATACTTCCCTATGGTTGAGATACCGCTCCGAGTACCTCCTACTACTACCATGTACATTCAATACAGCGTCGAACTCCATCGCGGTGGAGGACTCGCCCACCGTATCATGAACCGCACCTAGACTACCGAGTTTATGGGTACACAAGGAACCATGGAAGATAACCCACATCCATCGGGCACGCGGTTCAGAACACCGTGGGTGTAAGCACACGAAAAAGGAGACCTAAACCTAAAACGTGCATAACTTTTGCATCTGTTGTTTGTTCGGGGCACACTTTTTTTCTAGAAAGCTTGCAGCGAGGCCAACACCGACAAAGAGCGATATCCAAAGAGTAGAACGGTATATAATTTTATAAAAAGTAAATACTTCCCTATGCTTGAGATACCGTCCCGAGTACCTCCTACTGCTAGCATGTTACATTCAATACAACATCGAACTCCATCGAGGTGGAGGACTCGCACACCGCATCATGAACCGCGCCTAGACTACCAAGTTTATGGCTACAAAAGGAACCATGGAAGGTAACTCACATCCCTCGGCCATGCGGTTCAGCACACCGTGGGTGTAAGCACACGAAAAAGGAGAGATAAACCAAAATGAGCATAACTTTGGCATCCGTTGTCCGATCATGGCATACTTTTTTTTCTAGAAAGCTTGCGGCAAGGTCAACACGACAGAAAGCAAAATTAAAAGAGCAGAATAGTATATAATTATTACAAAATAATACTTCTCTATGGTTGAGATACCGTCCCGAGTACCTCGTACTGCCAGCATGTTACATTCAATACAACGCCAAACTCCATCGCGGTGGAGGACTCGCCCACTGTATCATGAACTGCGCCTAGACTATCGAGTTTATGGGTACATAAGGAACCATTGAAGGTAACCCATTCCCTCGACCACGCGGTTCAGCACACCGTGGGGTGTAAGCATCCGAAAATGGAGACCTATAACCTTAAACGAGGCGTAAACTTTTGCGTCCCTTGTCCGTTCGGGGGCATATTTTTTTCTAGAAAGCTTGCGGCGAGGCCAACATCAACAAAAAATGAAATTCAAAGATTAGAATAGTATATAATTTTATAAAAATAAATACTTCCCTATGGTTGAGATACCGCTCCGAGTACCTCCTACTACTACCATGTTACATTCAATACAGCGTCGAACTCCATCGCGGTGGAGGACTCGCCCACGTATCATGAACCGCACCTAGACTACCGAGTTTATGGGTACACAAGGAAACCATGGAAGATAACCCCACATCCATCGGGCACGCGGTTCAGAACACCGTGGGTGTAAGCACACGGAAAAAGGAGACCTAAACCTAAAACGTGCATAACTTTTGCATCTGTTGTTTGTTCGGGGCACACTTTTTTTCTAGAAGCTTGCAGCGAGGCCAACACCGGACAAAGAGCATATCCAAAGAGTAGAACGGTATATAATTTATAAAAAGTAATACTTCCCTATGCTTGAGATACCGTCCCGAGTACCTCCTACTGCTAGCATTGTTACATTCAATACAACATCGAACTCCATCGAGGTGGAGGACTCGCCACAACCGCATCATGAACAGCGCCTTAGACTACCAAGTTTATGGCTACAAAGGAACCATGGAAGGTAACTCACATCCCTCGGCCATGCGGTTCAGCACACCGTGGGTGTAAGCACACGAAAAAGGAGGAGATAAACCAAAAATGAGCATAACTTTTGCATCCGTTGTTCCGATCATGGCATACTTTTTTTTCTAGAAAGCTTGCGGCAAGGTCAACACCGACAGAAAGCAAAATTAAAAGAGCAGAATAGTATATAATTATTTACAAAATAAATACTTCTCTATGGTTAGATACCGTCCCGAGTACCTCGTACTGCCAGCATGTACATTCAATACAACGCCAAACTCCATCGCGGTGGAGGACTCGCCCACTGTATCATGAAATGCGCCTAGACTATCGAGTTTATGGGTACACAAGGAACCATGAAGGTAACCCACATCCCTCGCACGCGGTTCAGCACACCGTGGGTGTAAGCACACGAAAAAGGAGACCTAAACCTAAAACGAGCATAACTTTTGCATCTGTGTTCGGGGCACTTTTTTTCTAGAAAGCTTGTAGCGAGGCCAACACAACAAAAAGTGAAATTCAAAGTAGAATATAATTTTATAAAAAATAAATACTTCCCTATGGTTGAGATACCGCCCGAGTACCTCCTACTAGCATGTTACATTCAATACACGTCGAACTCCATCGGTGGAGGACTCGCCACCGTATCATGAACCGCGCCTAGACTACCGAGTTTATGGTACAAGGAACCATGGAAGTAACCCACATCCCTCGGCCACGCGGTTCAGCACACCGTGGGTGTAAGCACACGAAAAAGGAGACCTATAACCAAAACAAGCGTAACTTTTACGTCCGTTGTCCTTTGGCATACTTTTTTTCTAGAAAGCTTGCAGGAGGCCAACACCGACAAAAAGTGAAAAAAGAGTAGAATAGTATATAATTTATAAAAAATAAATACTTCCCTATGGTTGAGATACCGCCCCGAGTACCTCCTACTGCTAGCATGTTACATTCAATACAGCGTCGAACTCCATCGCGGGAGGACTCGCCCACATGTCAGGAACTGCCTAGACTACCGTATGGGTACACAAGGAACCTTGGAAGGTAACCACATCCCTCGACACGGTTCAGCACACCATGGTGTAAGCACACAAAAAGGAGACCTAAACCAAAAACGAGCATAACTTTTGCTTCCTTGTCCGATCGGGGCATATTTTTTTTCTAGAAAGCTTGCGCGAGGCCAACACCAACAAAAGTGAAATTCAAAGATTAGAATAGTATATAATTTTATAAAAAATAAATACTTCCCTATGGTTGAGATACCGCCCCGAGTACCTCCTACTACTAGCATGTTACATTCAATACAGCGTCGAACTCCATCGCGGTGGAGGACTCGCCCACCGTATCATGAACCGCACCTAGACTACCGAGTTTATGGGGTACACAAGGAACCATGAAGATAACTCACATCCCTCGGCCACGCGGTTTCAGCAAACACCGTGGTGTAAGCACACGAAAAAGGAGAGCTAAACCAAAACGAGCATAACTTTGCATCTGTTGTCCGGTCATGGGCATACTTTTTTTCTAGAAAGCTTGCGGCAAGGTCAACACCGACAGAAAGCAAAATTCAAAGAGTAGAATAGTATATATTATTTACAAAATAAATACTTCTGTATGTTGAGATCCGCCCCGAGTACCTCGTACTGCCTAGCATGTTACATTCAATACAACGTCGAACACCATCGCGGTGGAGGACTCGCCACTATATCATGAACTACGCCTAGACTACCGAGTTTAGGGTACACAAGGAAACCATTGAAGGTAACCCACATCCCTCGGACAACCGCGTTCAGCACACCATGGGTGTAAGCATACGAAAAAGGAGACCTATAACCTTAACTAGCATAACTTTTGCTTCCTTGTCCGGTCGGGGCATATTTTTTTTCTAGAAAGCTGGCGGCGAGGCCAACAGCAACAAAAAATGAAATTCAAAGATAGAATAGTATATAATTTTATAAAAAATAAATACTTCCCTATGGTTGAGATACCGCTTCCGAGTACCTCCTACTATTACCATGTTACATTCAATACAGCGTCGAACTCCAGTCGCGGTGGAGGACTCGCCCACCGTATCATGAACCGCACCTAGCTACCGAGTTTATGGGTACACAAGGAACCATGGAAGATAACCACATCCATCGGGCACGCGGTTCAGAACACCGTGGGTGTAAGCACCGAAAAAGGAGAGCCTAAACCTAAAAACGTGCATACTTTTGCATCTGTTGTTGTTCGGGCACACTTTTTTCTAGAAAGCTTGCAGCGAGGGCCAACACCGACAAAGAGCGATATTCAAAGAGTAGAACGGTATATAATTTTATAAAAAATAAAATACTTCCTATGCGTTGAATACCGTCCCGAGTACCTCCTACTGCTAGCATGTTACATTCAATACAACGTCGAACTCCATCGCGGTGGAGGACTCGCACACCGTATCATGAACCGCCTAGACTACCGTTTATGGGTACACAAGGAACCATGGAAGGTAACCACATCCCTCGGCCACGCGGTTCAGCACACCGGGTGTAAGCACACGAAAAAGGAGACCTAAAACCAAACGAGCATAACTTTGCATTGTCCGATCGGGCATACTTTTTTTCTAGAAAGCTTGCGGCAGGCAACACGACAAAAAAAATTCAAAGAGTAGAATAGTATATAATTTTATAAAAAATAAATACTTCCTATGGTTGAGATACCGCCCGAGTACCTCCTACTCCTAGCATGTTACATTCAATACACGTCGAACTCCATCGCGGTGGAGGACTCGCCCACCGTATCATGAACCGCCTAGACTACCGAGTTTATGGGTACACAAGGAACCATGGAAGGTAACCCACATCCCTCACGCGGTTCAGCACCATGGGTGTAAGCACACGAAAAAGGAGACCTAAACCTAAAACGAGCATAACTTTGCGTTGTTTTCGGGGCATACTTTTTTCTAGAAAGCTTGCAGCGAGGCCAACATCGACAAAAGCGAAATTCAAAGAGTAGAAGTATATAATTTTATAAAAATAAATACTTCCTATGGTTGAGATACCGCCCGAGTACCTCCTACTACTAGCATGTTACATTCAATACAACGTCGAACTCCATCAGTGGAGGACTCGCCCACCGTATCATGAACCGCGCCTAGACTACCGAGTTTATGGTACAAAAGGAACCATGGAAGATAACCACATCCTCGCACGCGGTTCAGCACACCGTGGGTGTAAGCACACGAAAAAGGAGACCTAAAAAAAACGAGCATAACTTTTGCGTTGTCGTCGGCATACTTTTTTCTAGAAAGCTTGCGAGGCCAACACCGACAAAAGTGAAAATTCAAAGAGTAGAATAGTATATAATTTTTAAAAAATAAATACTTCCCTATGGTTGAGATACCGCCCGAGTACCTCCTACTGCTAGCATGTTATATTCAATACAGCGTCGAACATCGGGGGGAGGACTCGCCCATATCATGAACTGCCTAGACTACCATTTATGGGTACACAAGGAACCATGGAAGGTAACCCACATCCCTCGGGCACGCGGTTCAGCACACCATGGGTGTAAGCACGAAAAAGGAGACCTATAAAAAACGAGCATAACTTTTGCGTCCCCTCGTCGGGCATACTTTTTTTCTAGAAAGCTTGCAGCGAGGCCAACACCGACAAAAAGCGAAATTCAAAGAGTAGAATATATAATTTTATAAAAAATAAATACTTCCCTATGGTTGAGATACCGCCCGAGTACCTCCTACTACTAGCATGTTACATTCAATACACGTCGAACTCCATCGCGTGGAGGACTCGCCCACCGTATCATGAACCGCACCTAGACTACCGAGATGGGTACACAAGGAACCATGGAAGATAACCCACATCCCTCGGGCACGCGGTTCAGCACACCGTGGGTGTAAGCACACAAAAAGGAGACCTATAACCTAAAACGAGCATAACTTTATCCGTTGTCTTTGCGGCATACTTTTTTTCTAGAAAGCTTGCAGCGAGGCCAACACCGACAAAGCGAAAAAAGAGTAGTATATAATTTTATAAAAAATAAATACTTCCCTATGGTTGAGATACCGCCCCGAGTACCTCCTACTGCTAGCATGTTATTCAATACAACGTCGAACTCCATCGCGGGGGAGGACTCGCCACCATCATGAACGCGCCTAGACTACCGAGTTTATGGTACACAAGGAACCATGGAAGTAACCCATCCCTCGGGCACACGGTTCACACCAGGTGTAAGCACACAAAAAAGGAGACCTAAACCAAAAACGAGCATAACTTTTGCATCTTGTCCGATCGGGGCATATTTTTTTCTAGAAAGCTTGCAGCGAGGCCAACACCGACAAAAAGCGAAATTCAAAGAGTAGAATAGTATATAATTATAAAAAATAAATACTTCCCTATGGTTGAGATACCGCCCGAGTACCTCCTACTAGCATGTTACATTCAATACAACGTCAAACTCCATCGCGGTGGAGGACTCGCCCACCGTATCATGAATGCCTAGACTACCGAGTTATGGGTACACAAGGAACCATGGAAGTAACCCACATCCCTCGGCACGCGGTTCAGCACACCGTGGGTGTAAGCACACGAAAAAGGAGACCTAAACCTTAAACGAGCATAACTTTTGCTTGTTGTCGTTCGGGGCACTTTTTTTCTAGAAAGCTTGCGGCGAGGCCAACACCGACAAAAGAAATTCAAAGAGTAGAATGTATATAATTTTATAAAAAAATACTTCCCTATGGTTGAGATACCGCCCCGAGTACCTCTACTACTAGCATGTTACATTCAATACAACGTCGAACTCCATCGCGGTGGAGGACTCGCCCACCGTATCATGAACCGCGCCTAGACTACCGAGTTTATGGGTACACAAGGAACCATGGAAGTAACCACATCCCGGCACGGTTCAGCACACCGTGGGTGTAAGCACACGAAAAAGGAGACCTAAACCTAAAACGAGCATAACTTTTGCATCGTTGTCCGATCGGGGCATACTTTTTTTCTAGAAAGCTTGCGGCGAGGCCAACACCGACAAAAGCAAAATTCAAAGAGTAGAATAGTATATAATTATAAAAATAAATACTTCTATGGTTGAGATACCGTCCCGAGTACCTACTGCAGCATGTTACATTCAACACAACGTCGAACTCCATCGCGGTGGAGGACTCACCGTATCATGAACGCCTAGACTACCGAGTTTATGGGTACAAGGAACCATGGAAGGTAACCACATCCCTCCACGCGGTTCAGCACACCATGGGTGTAAGCATACGAAAAAGGAGACCTAAAAACGAGCATAACTTTTGTCCCTTGTCCGTTCGGGGATTTTTTTTCTAGAAAGCTTGCGGCGAGGCCAACACCGACAAAAAGTGAAATTCAAAGATTAGAATAGTATATAATTTTATAAAAATAAATACTTCCTATGGTTGAGATACCGCCCGAGTACCTCCTACTACTACCATGTTACATTCAATACAGCGTCGAACTCCATCGCGGTGGAGGACTCGCCCACCGTATCATGAACCGCAGACTACGAGTTTATGGGTACACAAGGAACCATGGAAGTAACCCACATCCCTCGGGCACGCGGTTCAGCACACCGTGGGTGTAAGCACACGAAAAAGGAGACCTAAACCAAAACGGCATAACTTTTGCATCGTTGTGGGCATACTTTTTTTCTAGAAAGCTTGCGAGGCCAACACCGACAAAAGCGAAATTCAAAGAGTAGAATATATAATTTTATAAAAATAAATACTTCCCTATGGTTGAGATACCGCCCGAGTACCTCCTACTGCTAGCATGTTACATTCAATACACGTCGAACTCCATCCGGTGGAGGACTCGCCCACCGTATCATGAACCGCGCCTAGACTACCGATTATGGGTACAAGGAACCATGGAAGATAACCCACATCCTCGGGCACGCGGTTCAGCACACCGTGGGTGTAAGCACATGAAAAAGGAGACCTATAACCAAAAACGAGCGTAACTTTTACGTCCGTGTCCCTTTGGCATACTTTTTTTCTAGAAAGCTTGCAGTGAGGCCAACACCGACAAAAAGTGAAATTCAAAGAGTAGAATAGTATATAATTTTATAAAAAATAAATACTTCCCTATGGTTGAGATACCGCCCGAGTACCTCTACTGCTAGCATGTTATATTCAATACACGTCGAACTCCAT
>MU847909.1:0-22632 GCA_032690845.1 Eleusine coracana subsp. coracana
CTCATTTTTCATGTGCTAACCCACGGTAGCTGAGCCCGTGGAAGGGATGTGGGTTACCTTCCAGGTTCCTTGTGTACCCATAAACTCCGTAGTCTAGGCGCGGTTCATGATACGGTAGGCGAGTCCTCCACCATGACGGAGTTCGGCGCTGTATTGAATGTACATGCTGGAGTTGGAGGTATTCGTGGTGGTATCTTAACCACTAGTAAGTATTATTTTGAAAAAAAATTATATACTATTCTACTCTTGGAATTTGCTTATTGTCGGTGTGGCCTCGCCGCAAGCTTTCTAGTAAAAAAAAATGCCCCGATAGGACAACAGATGCAAAGTTTATGCTTGTTTAGGTTATAGGTCTCATTTTTCATGTGCTTACCCACATGTGCTGAACCGCGTGTACGAGGGATGTGGGTTACCTTCCATGGTTCCTTGTATACCCTAAACTCGGTAGTCTAGGCGCGGTTCATGATACGGTGGGCGAGTCCTCACAGCAATGGAGTTGACGTTGTATTGAGTAACATGCTAGCAGTAGGGAGGTACTCGGGGTGGGTATCTCAACCACAGGGAAGTATTTATTTTTTATAAATTATATACTATTCTACTCCTTGAATTTCGCTTCTGTGTTGGTAGTGGGCCTCACCACAAGCTTTCTAGAAAATATGGTATGCCCCAAATAGACAACAGACGGCAAAGTTTACGCTCGTCTTAGGATTATAGGGCCTCATTTTTCATGTGCTACACCCTGATGTGCTTGAACCGTGCGGCCGAGGGATGTGGGTACCTTCCATGGGTTCCTTGGTGTCCCATAAACTCAGTAGTCCTAGGCGCAGGTTCCATGATACGGTGGGCGAGTCCCTCGACACCAGCAGATGGAGTCGATGTTGTATTGAATGTAACATGCTAGCAGTAGGAGGTATACAGGGTTGTATCTCAACCATTGGTTTTATTTATTTTTGTAAAATTATATACTATAATACTCTTTGATTCACTTTTTTGTCGGTGTTGCTCCGCCGCAAGCTTTCTAGAAAAAAAAGTATGCCCCTAACAGACAACGGACGCAAATGTACAGTCTTTTTAGGTTATAGGTCTCATTTTTCATGTGCTTAGACCCACGGTATGCTGAACCGCGTGGCCAAGGGATGTGGGTTACCTTCCATGGTGCCTTGTGTACCCATAACTCCGTAGTCTAGGCGCGGTTCATGATACGGTAGGCGAGTCCTCCACCATGACGGAGTTCTGCGCTGTATTGAATGTAACATGCTGGCAGTAGGAGGTATTCAGGACGGTATCTTAACCATAGGGAAGTATTTATTTTGAAAAAAATATATAGTATTCTACTCTTTGAATTTCGCTTTTTGTCGGTGTTGGCCTCGCCGTAAGCTTTCTAGAAAAAAAGTATGCTCCGATCGGACAACGGATGCAAAAGTTATGCTCGTTTTAGGTTATAGGTTTCATTTTCATGTGCTTACAACCCACGGTGTGCTGAACCGTTGTGGCCGAGGGATGCGGGTTACCTTCCATGGTTCCTTGTTTACCCATAAAACTCGATGGTCTAGGCGCGGTTCGTGATACGGTGGGCGAGTCCTCCACCACGATGGAATTCGACGTTGTATTGAATGTAACATGCTGGCAGTAGGAAGTATTCGTGGTGGTATCTTAACCATAGGTAAGTATTTATTTGAAAAAAATTATATACTATTCTACACTTTGAATTTTGCTTATTGTCGGTGTCGACCTGGCCGCAAGCTTTCTAAAAAAAAAAATATGCCCCGATACAGACAACGGATGCCAAAGTTATGCTCGTTTTAGGTATAAGTCTCATTTTTCATGTTCTTACACCCACAGTGTGCTGAACCACGTGGACGAAGGATGTGGGTTACCTTCCATGGTTCCTTGTATACTCGTAAACCTCGGTAGTCTAGGCGCGGTTCATGATACGGTAGGCGAGTCCTCCACCATGACGGAGTTCGGCGCTGTATTGAATGTAACATGCTGGCAGTAGGAGGTATTCAGGACGGTATCTTAACCATAGGGAAGTATTTATTTTGAAAAAAATATATAGTATTCTACTCTTTGAATTTCGCTTTTTGGTCGGTGTTGGCCTCGCCGTAAGCTTTCTAGAAAAAAAAGTATGCTCCGATCGGACAACGGATGCAAAAGTTATGCTCGTTTTAGGTTATAGGTTTCATTTTTCATGTGCTTACACCCACAATGTGCTGAACCGTGTGGCCGAGGGATGCGGGATACCTTCCATGGTTTCCTTGTGTACCCATAAACTCGATGGTCTAGGCGCGGTTCGTGATACGGTGGGCGAGTCCTCCACCACGATGGAATTCGACGTTGTATTGAATGTAACATGCTGGCAGTAGGAAGTATTCGTGGTGGTATCTTAACCATAGGTAAGTATTTATTTTGAAAAAAATTATATACTATTCTACACTTTGAATTTTGCTTATTGTCGGTGTCGACCTGGCCGCAAGCTTTCTAGAAAAAAAAATATGCCCCGATACGACAACGGATGCCAAAGTTATGCTCGTTTAGGTTATAAGTCTCATTTTTCATGTTCTTACACCCACAGTGTGCTGAACCACGTGGACGAAGGGATGTGGGTTACCTTCCATGGTTCCTTGTATACTCGTAAACTCGGTAGTCTAGGCGCGGTTCATGATACGGTAGGCGAGTCCTCCACCATGACGGAGTTCGGCGCTGTATTGAATGTAAAATGCTGGCAGTAGGAGGTATTCAGGACGGTATCTTAACCATAGGGAAGTATTTATTTGAAAAAAAATATATAGTATTCTACTCTTTGAATTTCGCTTTTTGTCGGTGTTGGCCTCGCCGTAAGCTTTCTAGAAAAAAAAGTATGCTCCGATCGGACAACGGATGCAAAAGTTATGCTCGTTTTAGGTTATAGGTTTCATTTTTCATGTGCTTACACCCACGGTGTGCTGAACCGTGTGGCCGAGGGATGCGGGTTACCTTCCATGGTTCCTTGTGTACCCATAAACTCGATGGTCTAGGCGCGGTTCGTGATACGATGGGCGAGTCCTCCACCACGATGGAATTCGACGTTGTATTGAATGTAACATGCTGGCAGTAGGAAGTATTCGTGGTGGTATCTTAACCATAGGTAAGTATTTATTTTGAAAAAAATTATATACTATTCTACACTTTGAATTTTGCTTATTGTCGGTGTCGACCTGGCCGCAAGCTTTCTAGAAAAAAAAATATGCCCCGATACGACAACGGATGCCAAAGTTATGCTCGTTTTAGGTTATAAGTCTCATTTTTCATGTTCTTACACCCACAGTGTGCTGAACCACGTGGACGAAGGATGTGGGTTACCTTCCATGGTTCCTTGTATACTCGTAAACTCGGTAGTCTAGGCGCGGTTCATGATACAGTGGACGAGTCCTCCACTGCGATGGAGTTTGACGTTGTATTGAATGTAACATGCTAGCAGTTGGAGGTACTCGGTGTGGTATGTCAACCATAGGGAAGTATGTATTTTTTATAAAATTATATACTATTCTACTCTTTGAATTTGCTTTTTGTTGGTGTTGGCCTGATCGCAAGCTTTCTAGAAAAAAAGTATGCCCCTAACAGATAATAGACGCAAAAGTTAGGCTCGTTTTAGGTTATAGGTCTCATTTTTCATGTGCTTACACTCACGATGTGCTGAACCGCGTAGCCGAGGGATGTGGGTTACCTTCCATGGTTCCTTGTGTACCCGTAAACTAAGTAGTCTAAGCGCAGTTCATGATACGATGGGCGATTCCTCCACAGCGATGGAGTTCGATGCTGTATTGAATGTAACATGCTAGCAGTAGGAGGTACTCAGGGCTGTATCTCAACCATAGGGATGCATTTATTTTTTGTAAAATTTTATACTATTATACTCTTTGAATTTCACTTTTTGTCGGTGTTGGCCTCGCCGCAAGCTTTCTAGAAAAAAGTATGCCCCTAACAGACAAAGGACGCAAAAGTTACACTCGTTTTAGCTTTCTAGAAAAAAGTATGCCCACGGTGTGCTGAACCGCGTGGCCGAGGGATGTGGGTTACCTTTCGTGGTTCCTTTTGTACCCATAAACTCGGTAGTCTAGGCGTGGTTCATGATACGGTAGGCGAGTCCTCCACCACGATGGAGTTCGTCGCTGTATTGAATGTAACATGCTGGCAGTAGGACGTATTCGGGGCAGTATCTTAACTGTATGAAAGTATTTATTTTGATAAAAATTATATACTATTCTACTCTTTGAATTTCGCTTTCTGTCGGTGTTGGCCTCACCACAAGCTTTCTAGAAAAAAAGTATGCCCCTAACAGACAACGGACAGCAAAAGTTACGCTCGTTCTAGGTTATAGGTCTCATTTTTCAAGTCCTTACACCCACGATGTGCTGAACCGCGTGGCCAAGGGATGTGGGTTACCTTCCATGGTTCCTTGTGTACCCATAAACTCAGTAGTCTAGGCGCGGTTCATGATATAGTGGGCGAGTCCTCCACCACGATGGAGTTAGACGCTGTATTGAATGTAACATGCTGGCAGTAGGAGGTATTCGGGGCGGTATCTTAACTATAGGGAAGTATTTATTTTGAAAAAAAATATATACTATTCTACTCCTTGAATTTCGCTTTTTGTCTGCGTTGGCCTCGCTGCAAGCTTTCTAGAAAAAAAAAGTATGCCCCGATCAGACAACGGATGGAAAAGTTATGCTCGTTTTAGGTTATAGGTCTCACTTTTCATGTGCTTACACCGACGGTGTGCTGAACCGCATGGCCAAGGGATGTGGCTTACCTTCCATAGTTCCTTGTGTACCCATAACTCAGTAGTCTAGGCGCGGTTCATGATACGGTGGGCGAGTCCTCCACCACGATTTAGTTCGTCGCTGTATTGAATGTAACATGCAGGCAGTTGGAGGTATTCGGGACGGTATCTTAACTATAGAGAAGTATTTTTTTTTGAAAACAATTATATACTATTCTACTCTTTGAATTTTGCTTTTTGTCGGTGTTGGCCTCGGCGCAAGCTTTCTAGTAAAAAAAGTATGCCCCGATCAAACAACGGATGCAAAAGTTATGCTCGTTTTAGGTTATAGGTCTCATTTTTCATGTGCTTACACCCACGGTGTGCTGAACCACGTGGCCGAGGGATCCGGGTTACCTTCCATGGTTTCTTGTGTACCCATAAACTCGGTAGTCTAGGCACGGTTCATGATACGGTGGGCGAGTCCTCCACCACGATGGAGTTCGACGCTGTATTGAATGTAACATGCTGGCAGTAGGAGGTATTCAGGGCGGTATCTTAACTATACGAAAGTATTTATTTTGAAAAACATTATATACTATTCTACTCTTTGAATTTAGCTTTTTGTCGGTGTTGGCCTCGCTGGAAGCTTTCTAGAAAAAAAGTATGCCCGTAACAGACAACGGACGCAAAAGTTACGCTCGTTTTAGGTTATAAGTCTCATTTTACATGTGCTTACACCCACGGTGTGCTGAACCGCGTGGCCGAGGGATGCAGGTTACCTTCCATGGTTCCTTGTGTACCCATAAACTCGGTAGTCTAGGCAAGATTCATGATACGGTGGGCGAGTCCTCCACCGCGATGGAGTTCGATGCTGTATTGAATGTAACAAGCTAGCAGTAGGAGGTATTCGGGACGATATCTCAACCATAGGGAAGTATTTATTTTTAAAAAATTATATACTATTCTATTCATTGTATTTTGCTTTTTGTCGGTGTTGGCCTTGCCGCAAGCTTTCTAGAAAAAAGTATGCCCCTAACAGACAATGGACGCAAAATTTACGCTCGTTTTAGGTTATAGGTCTGATTTTACATGTGCTTACACCCACGGTGTGCTGAACCGTGTGGCCGAGGGATGCGGGTTACCTTCCATGGTTCCATGTGTACCCATAAACTCGGTAGTCTAGGCGCAGTTCATGATACGGTGGGCAAGTCCTCCACCACGATGGAGTTCAACGCTGTATTCAATGTAACATGCTAGCAGTAGGAGGTATTCGGGGTGGTATCTTAACCATAGGAAGGTATTTATTTTGAAAAAATTATATACTATTCAACTCTTTGAATTTCGCTTTTTGTCGGCGTTGGCCTCGCCGCAAGCTTTCTAGAAAAAAAAAGTATGCCCCGATCGGACAATGGATGCAAAAGTTATGCTCGTTTTATGTTATAGGTCTCATTTTTCATGAGCTTACACCCATGGTGTGCGGAACCGCGTGGCCGAGGGATGTGGGTTACCTTCCATGGTTCCTTGTGTACCCATAAATTTGGTAGTCTAGGCTCAGTTCATGATACGGTGGGCGAGTCCTCCACCACGACGGAGTTCGTCGCTGTGCTGAATATAACATGCAGGTAGTTGGAGGTATTCGGGGCGGTAACTTAACTATAGGGAAGTATTTATTTTGAAAATAAATAATATACTATTCTTTGAATTTTGCTTTTTGTCGGTGTTGGCCTCACCGCAATCTTTCTAGAAAAAAAGTATGCCCCGATCGGACAATGGATGCAAAAGTTATGCTCGTTTTAGGTTATAGCTCTCATTTTACATGTGCTTACACCCACGGTGTGCTGAACCATGTGGCCGAGGGATGCGGGTTACGTTCCATGGTTCCAAGTGTACCCATAAACTCGATAGTCTAGGCACAGTTCATGATACGGTGGGCGAGTCCTCCACCACGATGGAGATCGACGCTGTATTCAGTGTAACATGCTGGCAGTAGGAGGTATTCAGGGCGATATATTAACCATAGGAAGGTATTTATTTTGAAAAAAATTATATACTATTCTACTCTTTGTATTTTGCTTTTTGTTGGCGTTGGCCTCGCCGCAAGCTTACTAGAAAAAAAAATATGCCCCGATCGGACAACGGATGCAAAAGTTATGCTCGTTTTAGGTTATAGGTCTCATTTTTCATGAGCTTACGCCGATGGTGGGCGGAAGCGCGTGGCCGAGGGATGTGGGTTACCTTCCATGGTTCCTGGTATACCCGTAAACACGGTAGTCTAGGCGTGGTTCATGATACGGTGGCTGAGTCCTCCACAGCGATGGAGTTTGACGTTGTATTGAATGTAACATGCTAGCAGTAGGAGGTACTCAGGGCTATATCTCAACCATAGGGATGTATTTATTTTTTGTAAAATTATATACTATTCTACTCTTTGAATTTCGCTTTCTGTCGGTGTTGGCCTCGCCACAAGCTTTCTAGAAAATAAAGTATGCCTCTAACAGACAACGGACGCAAAAGTTACGATCGTTTTAGGTTATAGGTCTCATTTTTCATGTGCTTACACCCACGATGTGCTGAACCGCGTGGCCGCAGGATGTGGGTTACCTTCCATGGTTCATTGTGTACCCATAAACTCAGTAGTCTAGGCACAATTTTTTTCATGATACGGTGGGCGAGTCCTCCACAGCGATGGAGTTCGACGCTGTATTGAGTGTAACATGCTAGCAGTAGGAGGTACTTAGGGTTGTATCTCAGCCATACGGATGTATTTATTTTTTGTAAAATTATATACTATTCTACTCTTTGAATTTCACTTTTTGTCGGTGTTGGCCTCGCCGCAAGCTTTCTAGAAAAAAATAGTGAGCACCGATCGGACAACGGATGCAAAAGTTATGCTCGTTTTAGGTTATAGGTCTCATTTTTCTTGTGCTTACACCCTCGGTGTGCTGAACCGCGTGGCCGAGGGATGCAGGTTACCTTCCATGGTTCCTTGTGTACCCATAAACTCGGTAGTCTAGGCAAGATTCATGATACGGTGGGCGAGTCCTCCACCGCGATGGAGTTCGATGCTGTATTGAATGTAACAAGCTAGCAGTAGGAGGTATTCGGGACGATATCTCAACCATAGGGAAGTATTTATTTTTAAAAAATTATATACTATTCTATTCATTGTATTTTGCTTTTTGTCGGCGTTGGCCTTGCCGCAAGCTTTCTAGAAAAAAGTATGCCCCTAACAGACAATGGACGCAAAATTTACGCTCGTTTTAGGTTATAGGTCTGATTTTACATGTGCTTACACCCACGGTGTGCTGAACCGTGTGGCCGAGGGATGCGGGTTACCTTCCGTGGTTCCTTGTGTACACATAAACTCGGTAGTCTAGGCGCGGTTCATGATACGGTGGGCGAGTCCTCCACCACGATAGAGTTCGATGCTGTATTGAATGTAAGGTGCTGGCAGTAGGAGGTATTCGGGGTAGTATCTTAACCATAGGGAGGTATTTATTTTGAAAAAAATTATATACTATTCTACTCTTTGAATTTTGCTTTTTGTTGGTGTTGGCCTTGCCGCAAGCTTTCTAGAAAAAAATAGTGAGCACCGATCGGACAACGGATGCAAAAGTTATGCTCGTTTTAGGTTATAGGTCTCATTTTTCTTGTGCTTACACCCACGGTGTGCTGAACCGCGTGGCCGAGGGATGCAGGTTACCTTCCATGGTTCCTTGTGTACCCATAAACTCGGTAGTCTAGGCAAGATTCATGATACGGTGGGCGAGTCCTCCACCGCGATGGAGTTCGATGCTGTATTGAATGTAACAAGCTAGCAGTAGGAGGTATTCGGGACGATATCTCAACCATAGGGAAGTATTTATTTTTAAAAAATTATATACTATTCTATTCATTGTATTTTTCTTTTTGTCGGTGTTGGCCTTGCCGCAAGCTTTCTAGAAAAAAGTATGCCCCTAACAGACAATGGACGCAAAATTTACGCTCGTTTTAGGTTATAGGTCTGATTTTACATGTGCTTACACCCACGGTGTGCTGAACCGTGTGGCCGAGGGATGCGGGTTACCTTCCATGGTTCCATGTGTACCCATAAACTCAGTAGTCTAGGCGCAGTTCATGATACGGTGGGCAAGTCCTCCACCACGATGGAGTTCAACGCTGTATTCAATGTAACATGCTAGCAGTAGGAGGTATTCGGGGTGGTATCTTAACCATAGGAAGGTATTTATTTTGAAAAAATTATATACTATTCAACTCTTTGAATTTCGCTTTTTGTCGGCGTTGGCCTCGCCGCAAGCTTTCTAGAAAAAAAAAGTATGCCCCGATCGGACAATGGATGCAAAAGTTATGCTCGTTTTAGGTTATAGGTCTCATTTTTCATGAGCTTACACCCATGGTGTGCGGAACCGCGTGGCCGAGGGATGTGGGTTACCTTCCATGGTTCCTTGTGTACCCATAAATTTGGTAGTCTAGGCTCAGTTCATGATACGGTGGGCGAGTCCTCCACCACGACGGAGTTCGTCGCTGTGCTGAATATAACATGCAGGTAGTTGGAGGTATTCGGGGCGGTAACTTAACTATAGGGAAGTATTTATTTTGAAAATAAATAATATACTATTCTTTGAATTTTGCTTTTTGTCGGTGTTGGCCTCACCGCAATCTTTCTAGAAAAAAAGTATGCCCCGATCGGACAATGGATGCAAAAGTTATGCTCGTTTTAGGTTATAGCTCTCATTTTACATGTGCTTACACCCACGGTGTGCTGAACCATGTGGCCGAGGGATGCGGGTTACGTTCCATGGTTCCAAGTGTACCCATAAACTCGGTAGTCTAGGCACAGTTCATGATACGGTGGGCGAGTCCTCCACCACGATGGAGATCGACGCTGTATTCAGTGTAACATGCTGGCAGTAGGAGGTATTCAGGGCGATATATTAACCATAGGAAGGTATTTATTTTGAAAAAAATTATATACTATTCTACTCTTTGAATTTTGCTTTTTGTCGGCGTTGGCCTCGCCGCAAGCTTACTAGAAAAAAAAAATATGCCCCGATCGGACAACGGATGCAAAAGTTATGCTCGTTTTAGGTTATAGGTCTCATTTTTCATGAGCTTACACCCATGATGTGCGGAACCACGTGGCCGAGGGATGTGGGTTACCTTCCATGGTTCCTTGTGTACCCATAAATTTGGTAGTCTAGGCGCAGTTCATGATACGGTGGGCGAGTCCTCCACAGCGATGGAGTTTGACGTTGTATTGAATGTAACATGCTAGCAGTAGGAGGTACTCCGGGCTGTATCTCAACCGTAGGGATGTATTTATTTTTTGTAAAATTATATACTATTCTACTCTTTGAATTTCACTTTTTGTCGGTGTTGGCCTCGCCGTAAGCTTTCTAGAAGAAAGTATGCTCCTAACAGACAACGGACGTAAAAGTTACGCTCGTTTTAGGATATAGGTCTCATTTTTCATGTGCTTACAGCCACGATGTGCTGAACCGCATGGCCGAGGGATGTGGGTTACCTTCCATGGTTCCTTGTGTACCCATAAACTCAGTAGTCTAGGCACAATTCATGATACGGTGGGCGAGTCCTCCACAGCGATGGAGTTCGACGCTGTATTGTGTGTAACATGCAAGCAGTAGGAGGTACTTAGGGTTATATCTCAACCATAGAGATGTATTTATTTTTTGTAAAATTATATACTATTCTACTCTTTGAATTTCACTTTTTGGCGGTGTTGGCCTCACCGCAAGCTTTCTAGAAAAAAAAAGTATGCCCCGATCAGACAACAGATGCAAAAGTTATGCTCGTTTTAGGTTATAGGTCTCATTTTTCTTGTGCTTACACCCACGGTGTGCTGAACCGCATGGACGAGGGATGCGGGTTACCTTCCATGGTTCCTTGTGTATCCATAAACTCGGTAGTCTAGGCACGATTCATGATACGGTGGGCGAGTCCTCCACCGCGATGGAGTTCGATGCTGTATTGAATGTAACATGCTGGCAGTAGGAGGTATTCGGGACGGTATCTCAACCATAGCGAAGTATTTATTTTGTAAAAAATTATATACTATTCTACTCTTTGAATTTTGCTTTTTGTCGGCGTTGGCCTCGCCGCAATCTTTCTAGAAAAAAAAATATGCCCCGATCGGGACAACGGATGCAAAAGTTATGCTCGTTTTAGGTTATAGGTCTCATTTTTCATGAGCTTACACCCATGGTGTGTGGAACCACGTGGCCGAGGGATGTGGGTTACCTTCCATGGTTCCTTGTGTACCCATAAATTTGGTAGTCTAGGCGTAGTTCATGATACGGTGGGCCAGTCCTCCACAGCGATGGAGTTTGACGTTGTATTGAATGTAACATGCTAGCAGTAGGAGGTACTCCGGGCTGTATCTCAACCGTAGGGATGTATTTATTTTTTGTAAAATTATATACTATTCTACTCTTTGAATTTCACT
Source organism: Eleusine coracana subsp. coracana (assembly GCA_032690845.1). NCBI lineage: Eukaryota > Viridiplantae > Streptophyta > Magnoliopsida > Poales > Poaceae > Eleusine > Eleusine coracana. The sequence continues at coordinate 11,208 of MU847909.1, forward strand.
TTTTCTCGGTGTTGGCCTCGCCGTAAGCTTTCTAGAAGAAAGTATGCTCCTAACAGACAACGGACGAAAAAGTTACGCTCATTTTAGGATATAGGTCTCATTTTTCATGTGCTTACAGCCACGATGTGCCGAACCGCATGGCCGAGGGATGTGGGTTACCTTCCATGGTTCCTTGTGTACCCATAAACTTAGTATTCTAGGCACAATTCATGATACGGTGGGCGAGTCCTCCACAGCGATGGAGTTCGACGCTGTATTGTGTGTAACATGCAAGCAGTAGGAGGTACTTAGGGTTATATCTCAACCATAGAGATGTATTTATTTTTTGTAAAATTATATACTATTCTACTCTTCGAATTTCACTTTTTGGCGGTGTTGGCCTCGCCGCAAGCTTTCTAGAAAAAAAAAGTATGCCCCGATCGGACAACAGATGCAAAAGTTATGCTCGTTTTAGGTTATAGGTCTCATTTTTCTTGTGCTTACACCCACGGTGTGCTGAACCGCATGGACGAGGGACGCGGGTTACCTTCCATGGTTCCTTGTGTACCCATAAACTCGATGGTCTAGGCGCGGTTCATGATACGGTGGGCGAGTCCTCCACCACGATGGAGTTCGACGCTGTATTGAATGTAACAGCGGGTAGTTGGAGGTATTCATGGTGGTATCTTAACCATAGGTAAGTATTTATTTTGAAAAAAATTATATACTATTCTACTCTTTGAATATCTCTTATTGTCGGTGTTGGCCTCACCGCAAGCTTTCTAGAAAAAAAGTATGCCCCTAACAGACAACGGAACTCCATCGCTGTGGAGGACTCGCCCATGTCCCGATCGGGGCATACTTTTTTTTTCTAGAAAGATTGCAGCGAGGCCAACGCCGACAAAAAGCAAAATTCAAAGAGTAGAATAGTATGTAATTTTTTACAAAATAAATACTTCCCTATGGTTGAGATACCGTCCCGAATACCTCCTACTGCCAGCATGTTACATTCAATACAGCATCGAACTCCATCGCGGTGGAGGACTCGCCCACCGTATCATGAATCGTGCCTAGACTACCGAGTTTATGGGTACACAAGGAACCATGGAAGGTAACCCGCATCCCTCGTCCATGCGGTTCATCACACCGTGGGTGTAAGCACAAGAAACATGAGACCTATAACCTAAAACGAGCATAACTTTTGCATCTGTTGTCCGATCGGGGCATACTTTTTTTTCTAGAAAGCTTGCGGCGAGGCCAACACCGCCAAAAAGTGAAATTCAAAGAGTAGAATAGTATATAATTTTACAAAAAATAAATACATCTCTATGGTTGAGATATAACCCTAAGTACCTCCTACTGCTTGCATGTTACACACAATACAGCGTCGAACTCCATCGTTGTGGAGGACTCGCCCACCGTATCATGAATCGTGCCTAGACTACCGAGTTTATGGGTACACAAGGAACCATGGAAGGTAACCCGCATCCCTCGTCCATGCGGTTCATCACACCGTGGGTGTAAGCACAAGAAACATGAGACCTATAACCTAAAACGAGCATAACTTTTGCATCTGTTGTCCGATCGGGGCATACTTTTTTTTTCTAGAAAGCTTGCGGCGAGGCCAACACCGCCAAAAAGTGAAATTCAAAGAGTAGAATAGTATATAATTTTACAAAAAATAAATACATCTCTATGGTTGAGATATAACCCTAAGTACCTCCTACTGCTTGCATGTTACACACAATACAGCGTCGAACTCCATCGTTGTGGAGGACTCGCCCACCGTATCATGAATTGTGCCTAGAATACTGAGTTTATGGGTACACAAGGAACCATGGAAGGTAACCCACATCCCTCGGCCATGCGGTTCGGCACATCGTGGCTGTAAGCACATGAAAAATGAGACCTATATCCTAAAATGAGCGTAACTTTTTCGTCCGTTGTCTGTTAGGAGCATACTTTCTTCTAGAAAGCTTACGGCGAGGCCAACACCGAGAAAAAGTGAAATTCAAAGAGTAGAATAGTATATAATTTTACAAAAAATAAATACATCCCTACGGTTGAGATACAGCCCGGAGTACCTCCTACTGCTAGCATGTTACATTCAATACAACGTCAAACTCCATCGCTGTGGAGGACTGGCCCACCGTATCATGAACTACGCCTAGACTACCAAATTTATGGGTACACAAGGAACCATGGAAGGTAACCCACATCCCTCGGCCACGTGGTTCCACACACCATGGGTGTAAGCTCATGAAAAATGAGACCTATAACCTAAAACGAGCATAACTTTTGCATCCGTTGTCCTGATCGGGGCATATTTTTTTTCTAGAAAGATTGCGGCGAGGCCAACGCCGACAAAAAGCAAAATTCAAAGAGTAGAATAGTATATAATTTTTTACAAAATAAATACTTCGCTATGGTTGAGATACCGTCCCGAATACCTCCTACTGCCAGCATGTTACATTCAATACAGCATCGAACTCCATCGCGGTGGAGGACTCGCCCACCGTATCATGAATCGTGCCTAGACTACCGAGTTTATGGATACACAAGGAACCATGGAAGGTAACCCGCATCCCTCGTCCATGCGGTTCAGCACACCGTGGGTGTAAGCACAAGAAAAATGAGACCTATAACCTAAAACGAGCATAACTTTTGCATCTGTTGTCTGATCGGGGCATACTTTTTTTTTCTAGAAAGCTTGCGGTGAGGCCAACACCGCCAAAAAGTGAAATTCAAAGAGTAGAATAGTATATAATTTTACAAAAAATAAATACATCTCTATGGTTGAGATATAACCCTAAGTACCTCCTACTGCTTGCATGTTACACACAATACAGCGTCGAACTCCATCGCTGTGGAGGACTCGCCCACCGTATCATGAATTGTGCCTAGACTACTGAGTTTATGGGTACACAAGGAACCATGGAAGGTAACCCACATCCCTCGGCCATGCGGTTCAGCACATCGTGGCTGTAAGCACATGAAAAATGAGACCTATATCCTAAAACGAGCGTAACTTTTACGTCCGTTGTCTGTTAGGAGCATACTTTCTTCTAGAAAGCTTACGGCGAGGCCAACACCGACAAAAAGTGAAATTCAAAGAGTAGAATAGTATATAATTTTACAAAAAATAAATACATCCCTACGGTTGAGATACAGCCCGGAGTACCTCCTACTGCTAGCATGTTACATTCAATACAACGTCAAACTCCATCGCTGTGGAGGACTCGCCCACCGTATCATGAACTGCGCCTAGACTACCAAATTTATGGGTACACAAGGAACCATGGAAGGTAACCCACATCCCTCGGCCACGTGGTTCCGCACATCATGGGTGTAAGCTCATGAAAAATGAGACCTATAACCTAAAACGAGCATAACTTTTGCATCCGTTGTCCGATCGGGGCATATTTTTTTTTCTAGTAAGCTTGCGGCGAGGCCAACGCCGACAAAAAGCAAAATTCAAAGAGTAGAATAGTATATAATTTTTTTCAAAATAAATACCTTCCTATGGTTAATATATCGCCCTGAATACCTCCTACTGCCAGCATGTTACACTGAATACAGCGTCGATCTCCATCGTGGTGGAGGACTCGCCCACCGTATCATGAACTGTGCCTAGACTACCGAGTTTATGGGTACACTTGGAACCATGGAACGTAACCCGCATCCCTCGGCCACATGGTTCAGCACACCGTGGGTGTAAGCACATGTAAAATGAGAGCTATAACCTAAAACGAGCATAACTTTTGCATCCATTGTCCGATCGGGGCATACTTTTTTTCTAGAAAGATTGCGGTGAGGCCAACACCGACAAAAAGCAAAATTCAAAGAATAGTATATTATTTATTTTCAAAATAAATACTTCCCTATAGTTAAGTTACCGCCCCGAATACCTCCAACTACCTGCATGTTATATTCAGCACAGCGACGAACTCCGTCGTGGTGGAGGACTCGCCCACCGTATCATGAACTGAGCCTAGACTACCAAATTTATGGGTACACAAGGAACCATGGAAGGTAACCCACATCCCTCGGCCACGCGGTTCCGCACACCATGGGTGTAAGCTCATGAAAAATGAGACCTATAACCTAAAACGAGCATAACTTTTGCATCCATTGTCCGATCGGGGCATACTTTTTTTTTCTAGAAAGCTTGCGGCGAGGCCAACGCCGACAAAAAGCGAAATTCAAAGAGTTGAATAGTATATAATTTTTTCAAAATAAATACCTTCCTATGGTTAAGATACCACCCCGAATACCTCCTACTGCTAGCATGTTACATTGAATACAGCGTTGAACTCCATCGTGGTGGAGGACTTGCCCACCGTATCATGAACTGCGCCTAGACTACTGAGTTTATGGGTACACATGGAACCATGGAAGGTAACCCGCATCCCTCGGCCACACGGTTCAGCACACCGTGGGTGTAAGCACATGTAAAATCAGACCTATAACCTAAAACGAGCGTAAATTTTGCGTCCATTGTCTGTTAGGGGCATACTTTTTTCTAGAAAGCTTGCGGCAAGGCCAACACCGACAAAAAGAAAAATACAATGAATAGAATAGTATATAATTTTTTAAAAATAAATACTTCCCTATGGTTGAGATATCGTCCCGAATACCTCCTACTGCTAGCTTGTTACATTCAATACAACATCGAACTCCATCGCGGTGGAGGACTCGCCCACCGTATCATGAATCTTGCCTAGACTACCGAGTTTATGGGTACACAAGGAACCATGGAAGGTAACCTGCATCCCTCGGCCACGCGGTTCAGCACACCGTGGGTGTAAGCACAAGAAAAATGAGACCTATAACCTAAAACGAGCATAACTTTTGCATCCGTTGTCCGATCGGTGCTCACTATTTTTTTCTAGAAAGCTTGCGGCAAGGCCAACACCAACAAAAAGCAAAATTCAAAGAGTAGAATAGTATATAATTTTTTTCAAAATAAATACCTCCCTATGGTTAAGATACTACCCCGAATACCTCCTACTGCCAGCACCTTACATTCAATACAGCATCGAACTCTATCGTGGTGGAGGACTCGCCCACCGTATCATGAACCGCGCCTAGACTACCGAGTTTATGTGTACACAAGGAACCACGGAAGGTAACCCGCATCCCTCGGCCACACGGTTCAGCACACCGTGGGTGTAAGCACATGTAAAATCAGACCTATAACCTAAAACGAGCGTAAATTTTGCGTCCATTGTCTGTTAGGGGCATACTTTTTTCTAGAAAGCTTGCGGCAAGGCCAACGCCGACAAAAAGCAAAATACAATGAATAGAATAGTATATAATTTTTTAAAAATAAATACTTCCCTATGGTTGAGATATCGTCCCGAATACCTCCTACTGCTAGCTTGTTACATTCAATACAGCATCGAACTCCATCGCGGTGGAGGACTCGCCCACCGTATCATGAATCTTGCCTAGACTACCGAGTTTATGGGTACACAAGGAACCATGGAAGGTAACCTGCATCCCTCGGCCACGCGGTTCAGCACACCGAGGGTGTAAGCACAAGAAAAATGAGACCTATAACCTAAAACGAGCATAACTTTTGCATCCGTTGTCCGATCGGTGCTCACTATTTTTTTCTAGAAAGCTTGCGGCGAGGCCAACACCGACAAAAAGTGAAATTCAAAGAGTAGAATAGTATATAATTTTACAAAAAATAAATACATCCGTATGGCTGAGATACAACCCTAAGTACCTCCTACTGCTAGCATGTTACACTCAATACAGCGTCGAACTCCATCGCTGTGGAGGACTCGCCCACCGTATCATGAAAAAAATTGTGCCTAGACTACTGAGTTTATGGGTACACAATGAACCATGGAAGGTAACCCACATCCTGCGGCCACGCGGTTCAGCACATCGTGGGTGTAAGCACATGAAAAATGAGACCTATAACCTAAAACGATCGTAACTTTTGCGTCCGTTGTCTGTTAGAGGCATACTTTATTTTCTAGAAAGCTTGTGGCGAGGCCAACACCGACAGAAAGCGAAATTCAAAGAGTAGAATAGTATATAATTTTACAAAAAATAAATACATCCCTATGGTTGAGATATAGCCCTGAGTACCTCCTACTGCTAGCATGTTACATTCAATACAACGTCAAACTCCATCGCTGTGGAGGACTCAGCCACCGTATCATGAACCACGCCTAGACTACCGTGTTTACGGGTATACCAGGAACCATGGAAGGTAACCCACATCCCTCGGCCACGCGCTTCCGCCCACCATCGGCGTAAGCTCATGAAAAATGAGACCTATAACCTAAAACGAGCATAACTTTTGCATCCGTTGTCCGATCGGGGCATATTTTTTTTTCTAGTAAGCTTGCGGCGAGGCCAACGCCAACAAAAAGCAAAATACAAAGAGTAGAATAGTATATAATTTTTTTCAAAATAAATACCTTCCTATGGTTAATATATCGCCCTGAATACCTCCTACTGCCAGCATGTTACACTGAATACAGCGTCGATCTCCATCGTGGTGGAGGACTCGCCCACCGTATCATGAACTGTGCCTAGACTATCGAGTTTATGGGTACACTTGGAACCATGGAACGTAACCCGCATCCCTCGGCCACATGGTTCAGCACACCGTGGGTGTAAGCACATGTAAAATGAGAGCTATAACCTAAAACGAGCATAACTTTTGCATCCATTGTCCGATCGGGGCATACTTTTTTTCTAGAAAGATTGCGGTGAGGCCAACACCGACAAAAAGCAAAATTCAAAGAATAGTATATTATTTATTTTCAAAATAAATACTTCCCTATAGTTAAGTTACCGCCCCGAATACCTCCAACTACCTGCATGTTATATTCAGCACAGCGACGAACTCCGTCGTGGTGGAGGACTCGCCCACCGTATCATGAACTGAGCCTAGACTACCAAATTTATGGGTACACAAGGAACCATGGAAGGTAACCCACATCCCTCGGCCACGCGGTTCCGCACACCATGGGTGTAAGCTCATGAAAAATGAGACCTATACATAAAACGAGCATAACTTTTGCATCCATTGTCCGATCGGGGCATACTTTTTTTTTCTAGAAAGCTTGCGGCGAGGCCAACGCCGACAAAAAGCGAAATTCAAAGAGTTGAATAGTATATAATTTTTTCAAAATAAATACCTTCCTATGGTTAAGATACCACCCCGAATACCTCCTACTGCTAGCATGTTACATTGAATACAGCGTTGAACTCCATCGTGGTGGAGGACTTGCCCACCGTATCATGAACTGCGCCTAGACTACCGAGTTTATGGGTACACATGGAACCATGGAAGGTAACCCGCATCCCTCGGCCACACGGTTCAGCACACCGTGGGTGTAAGCACATGTAAAATCAGACCTATAACCTAAAACGAGCGTAAATTTTGCGTCCATTGTCTGTTAGGGGCATACTTTTTTCTAGAAAGCTTGCGGCAAGGCCAACACCGACAAAAAGCAAAATACAATGAATAGAATAGTATATAATTTTTTAAAAATAAATACTTCCCTATGGTTGAGATATCGTCCCGAATACCTCCTACTGCTAGCTTGTTACATTCAATACAGCATCGAACTCCATCGCGGTGGAGGACTCGCCCACCGTATCATGAATCTTGCCTAGACTACCGAGTTTATGGGTACACAAGGAACCATGGAAGGTAACCTGCATCCCTCGGCCACGCGGTTCAGCACACCGTGGGTGTAAGCACATGTAAATGAGACTTATAACCTAAAACGAGCGTAACTTTTGCGTCCGTTGTCTGTTACGGGCATACTTTTTTTCTAGAAAGCTTCCAGCGAGGCCAACACCGACAAAAAGCTAAATTCAAGAGTAGAATAGTATATAATGTTTTTCAAAATAAATACTTTCGTATAGTTAAGATACCGCCCTGAATACCTCCTACTGCCAGCATGTTACATTCAATACAGCGTCGAACTCCATCGTGGTGGAGGACTCGCCCACCGTATCATGAACCGTGCCTAGACTACCGAGTTTATGGGTACACAAGAAACCATGGAAGGTAACCCGGATCCCTCGGCCACGTGGTTCAGCACACCGTGGGTGTAAGCACATGAAAAATGAGACCTATAACCTAAAACGAGCATAACTTTTGCATCCGTTGTTTGATCGGGGCATACTTTTTTTACTAGAAAGCTTGCGCCGAGGCCAACACCGACAAAAAGCAAAATTCAAAGAGTAGAATAGTATATAATTGTTTTCAAAAAAAAATACTTCTCTATAGTTAAGATACCGTCCCGAATACCTCCAACTGCCTGCATGTTACATTCAATACAGCGACGAACTAAATCGTGGTGGAGGACTCGCCCACCGTATCATGAACCGCGCCTAGACTACTGAGTTATGGGTACACAAGGAACTATGGAAGGTAAGCCACATCCCTTGGCCATGCGGTTCAGCACACCGTCGGTGTAAGCACATGAAAAGTGAGACCTATAACCTAAAACGAGCATAACTTTTCCATCCGTTGTCTGATCGGGGCATACTTTTTTTTCTAGAAAGCTTGCAGCGAGGCAACGCAGACAAAAAGCGAAATTCAAGGAGTAGAATAGTATATATTTTTTTCAAAATAAATACTTCCCTATAGTTAAGATACCGCCCCGAATACCTCCTACTGCCAGCATGTTACATTCAATACAGCGTCTAACTCCATCGTGGTGGAGGACTCGCCCACTATATCATGAACCGCGCCTAGACTACTGAGTTTATGGGTACACAAGGAACCATGGAAGGTAACCCACATCCCTTGGCCACGCGGTTCAGCACATCGTGGGTGTAAGGACTTGAAAAATGAGACCTATAACCTAGAACGAGCGTAACTTTTGCGTCCGTTGTCTGTTAGGGGCATACTTTTTTTCTAGAAAGCTTGTGGTGAGGCCAACACCGACAGAAAGCGAAATTCAAAGAGTAGAATAGTATATAATTTTTATCAAAATAAATACTTTCATACAGTTAAGATACTGCCCCGAATACGTCCTACTGCCAGCATGTTACATTCAATACAGCGACGAACTCCATCGTGGTGGAGGACTCGCCTACCGTATCATGAACCACGCCTAGACTACCGAGTTTATGGGTACAAAAGGAACCACGAAAGGTAACCCACATCCCTCGGCCACGCGGTTCAGCACACCGTGGGCATACTTTTTTCTAGAAAGCTAAAACGAGTGTAACTTTTGCGTCCTTTGTCTGTTAGGGGCATACTTTTTTCTAGAAAGCTTGCGGCGAGGCCAACACCGACAAAAGTGAAATTCAAAGAGTATAATAGTATAAAATTTTACAAAAAATAAATGCATCCCTATGGTTGAGATACAGCCCTGAGTACCTCCTACTGCTAGCATGTTACATTCAATACAGCATCGAACTCCATCGCTGTGGAGGAATCGCCCATCGTATCATGAACTGCGCTTAGACTACTTAGTTTACGGGTACACAAGGAACCATGGAAGGTAACCCACATCCCTCGGCTACGCGGTTCAGCACATCGTGAGTGTAAGCACATGAAAAATGAGACCTATAACCTAAAACGAGCCTACTTTTGCGTCTATATCTGTTAGGGGCATACTTTTTTTCTAGAAAGCTTGCGATCAGGCCAACACCACAAAAGCAAAATTCAAAGAGTAGAATAGTATATAATTTTATAAAAAATACATACTTCCCTATGGTTGACATACCACACCGAGTACCTCCAACTGCTAGCATGTTACATTCAATACAACGTCAAACTCCATCGCAGTGGAGGACTCGTCCACTGTATCTGAACCGCGCCTAGACTACCGAGTTTACGAGTATACAAGGAACCATGGAAGGTAACCCACAGCCTTCGTCCACGTGGTTCAGCACACTGTGGGTGTAAGAACATGAAAAATGAGACTAGTAACCTAAAACGAGCATAACTTTGGCATCCGTTGTCGTATCGGGGCATATTTTTTTTTCTAGAAAGCTTGCGGCCAGGCGACACCGACAAAGCAAAATTCAAAGTGTAGAATAGTATATAATTTTTTCAAAATAAATACTTACCTATGGTTAAGATACCACCACGAATACTCCTACTGCCAGCATGTTACATTCAATACAACGTCGAATTCCATCGTGGTGGAGGACTCGCCCATCGTATCACGAACCGCGCCTAGACCATCGAGTTTATGGGTACACAAGGAACCATGGAAGGTAACCCGCATCCCTCGGCCACGGTTCAGCACACCGTGGGTGTAAGCACATGAAAAATGAACCTATAACCTAAAACGAGCATAACTTTGCATCCGTTGTCCGATCGGAGCATACTTTTTTTTCTAGAAAGCTTACGGCGAGGCCAACACCGACAAAAGCGAAATTCAAAGAGTAGAATACTATATATTTTTTTCAAAATAAATACTTCCCTATGGTTAAGATACCGTCCTGAATACCTCCTACTGCCAGCATTTTACATTCAATACAGCGCCGAACTCCGTCATGGTGGAGGACTCGCCTACCGTATCATGAACCGCGCCTAGACTACCGAGTTTACGAGTATACAAGGAACCATGGAAGGTAACCCACATCCTTCGTCCACGTGGTTCAGCACACTGTGGGTGTAACATGAAAAATGAGACTATAACCTAAAACGAGCATAACTTTGGCATCCGTTGTCGTATCGGGGCATATTTTTTTTTTAGAAAGCTTGCGGCCAGGTCGACACCGACAATAGCAAAATTCAAAGTGAAATAGTATATAATTTTTTCAAAATAAATACTTACCTATGGTTAAGATACCACCACGAATACTTCCTACTGCCAGCATGTTACATTCAATACAAGTCGAATTCCATCGTGGTGGAGGACTCGCCCACGTATCACGAACCGCGCCTAGACCATCGAGTTTATGGGTACACAAGGAACCATGGAAGGTAACCCGCATCCCTCGGCCACACGGTTCAGCACACCTGGGTGTACACATGAAAATGAAACCTATAACCTAAACGAGCATAACTTTTGCATCCGTTGTCCGATCGGAGCATACTTTTTTTTCTAGAAAGCTTACGGCGAGGCCACACCGACAAAAGCGAAATTCAAAGAGTAGAATACTATATATTTTTTTCAAAATAAATACTTCCCTATGGTTAAGATACCGTCCTGAATACCTCCTACTGCCAGCATTTACATTCAATACAGCGCCGAACTCCGTCATGGTGGAGGACTCGCCTACCGTATCATGAACCGCGCCTAGACTACCGAGTTTACGATACACAAGGAACCATGGAAGGTAACCCCATCCTTCGTCCACGGGTTCAGCACACTGTGGGTAAGAACATGAAAAATGAGACCTATAACCTAAAACGAGCATAACTTTGCATCCGTTGTCGTATCGGGGCATATTTTTTTTTCTAGAAGCTTGCGGCCAGGTCGACACCGACAAAAGCAAA
>MU847910.1:0-22465 GCA_032690845.1 Eleusine coracana subsp. coracana
GGACACAAGACAAGAGTTATGCTGATTTTACCTTATAGTTGACATTTTTGATTTGTTAACACCAACCGTGTGTGGGGCCTCCACCATAAAAGTATTCGACGTGGCCTGAAAATATGTGGGCATGAGATAGACGGACCGGTATATCGCCTCTAGCTATGTATTTAAATTTTTGTAAAATTATATGATACTCCATCCTTTGATTTTCGCTTTTTGTAGTGTTGCCCTTGTCCTAAGTTTTTAGAAACCAATTCGGCCGGATCGGACACCAGACGTGAAAGTTACAACATTTCAGGCCACGGCTCTCATGTTTCGTGTGCTTATACCAACGAGCTGTTAGGGCAGGCGACTATGTGGTTGCCCACCTTGGTGCCGTAGCTACCCATGAGTGAGTGCATATCGGGTTTGGCATAAGCGTTTTATTAAAAAAAAGAGTATGCCCCGACCGACACAAGACTCAAGAGTTATGCTGATTTACCTCATAGTTGGACAGTAGCGTGTGTGTGGCCTCCACCATAAAGTATTCGACGTGGCGTGAAAAATATGGTGTGGGCATGAATATACGGACCGGTATATCGCCTCTAGCTATGTATTTAATTTTGTAAAATTATATGATACTCCATCCTTTGATTTCGCTTTTGTAGTGTTGCCCTTGACCAATTCGGCCCGATCGGACACCAGACGTGAAAGTTACAACATTTCAGACTACGGCTCTCATGTTTCGTGTGCTTATACCAACCGTCTATGAGTTGTTAGGGCAGGCGACTGTGTGGGTTGCCCACCTTGGTTGCTTAGCTACACATGAGTGATGCATATCGTGTTTGCCATAAGCTTTCTATTAAAAAAAGAGTATGCCCCGACCGGACACAAGACTCAAGAGTTATGTTGATTTTACCTTATAGTTTGACAATTTCATTGTTAACACCACCGCGTGTGTGTGGCCTCCACCATAAAAGTATTCGACGTGGCCTGAAAAATATGGTGTGGGCATGAGATAGACGGACCGGTAATATCGCCTCTATCTATGTATTTAATTTTGTAAAATTATATGGTACTCCATCCTTTGATTTTCGCTTTTTGTAGTGTTGCCCTTGTCCTATGTTTTTCAGAAAACCAATTCGGACCGATCGGACACCAGACGTGAAAGTTACAACATTTCAGGCCACGGCTCTCATGTTTCGTGTGCTTATACCAACGGTTCTGTGAGCTGTTAGGGCAGGCGACTATGTGGGTTGCCCACCTTGGTGCCTTAGCTACCCATGAGTGATGCATATCGTGTTTGGCATAAGCTTTTTATTAAAAAAAAGAGTATGCCCCGACCGGACACAAGACTCAAGAGTTATGCTGATTTTACCTTATAGTTGACATATTTGATTTGTTAACACCAACAGCGTGTGTGTGGCCTCCACCATAAAAGTATTCGACGTGGCCCTGAAAAATATGTGTGGGCATGAGATAGACGGACCGGTATATCGCCTCTAGCTATGTATTTAAGTTTTGTAAAATTATATGATACTCCATCCTTTGATTTTCGCTTTTTGTAGTGTTGCCCTTGTCCTAATGTTTTCAGAAAACCAATTCGGCCCGATCGGACACCAGACGTGAAAGTTACAATTATTCAGGCCACAGCTCTCATGTTTCTTGTGCTATACCAACGAGCTGTTAGGGCAGGCGACTATGTGGGTTGCCCACGTTGGTGCCTTAGCTACCCATGAGTGATGCATATCGTGTTTGGCATAAGCTTTTTATTAAAAAAAAAGAGTATGCCCCGACCGGACACAAGACTCAAGAGTTATGTTGATTTTACCTTATAGTTACAATTTTCATTTGTTAACACCAACCAGCGTGTGTGTGGCCTCCACCATAAAAGTATTTGACGTGGCCTGAAAAATATGGTGTGGGCATGAGATAGACGGACCGGTATATCGCCTCTATCTATGTATTTAAGTTTGTAAAATTATATGGTACTCCATCCTTTGATTTTCGCTTTTTGTAGTGTTGCCCTTGTCCTATGTTTTTCAGAAAACCAATTCGGCCGGATCGGACACCAGACGTGAAAGGTTACAACATTTCAGTCTACGGCTCTCATGTTTCGTGTGCTTATACCAACGGTTCTGTGAGCTGTTAGGGCAGCGACTATGTGGGTTGCCCACCTTGGTGCCTTAGCTACCATGAGTGATGCATATCGTGTTTGCATAAGCTTTTTATTAAAAAAAGAGTATGCCCCGACCGGACACAAGACTCAAGAGTTATGCTGATTTTACCTTATAGTTGACATTTTGATTTGTTAACACCAACAGCGGGTGTGTGGCCTCCACCATAAAAGTATTCGACGTGGCCTGAAAAATATGGTGTGGGCATGAGATAGACGGACCGGTATATCGCCTCTAGCTATGTATTTAAATTTTGTAAAATTATATGATACTCCATCCTTTGATTTTCGCTTTTTGTAGTGTTGCCCTTGTCCTAAGTTTTTTCAGAAAACCAATTCGGCCCGATCGACACCAGACTGAAAGTTACAACATTTCAGGCCACGCTCTCATGTTTCGTGTGCTTATACCAACGAGCTGTTAGGGCAGGCGACTATGTGGGTTGCCCACCTTGGTGCCTTAGCTACCCATGAGTGATGCATATCGTGTTGGCATAAGCTTTTTATTAAAAAAAAGAGTATGCCCCGACCGGACACAAGACTCAAGAGTTATGCTGATTTTACCTTATAGTTGACATTTTGATTTGTTAACACCAACCGCGTGTGTGTGGCCTCCACCATAAAAGTATTCGACGTGGCCTGAAAAATATGGTGTGGGCATGAGATAGACGGACCGGTATATCGCCTCTAGCTATGTATTTAAGTTTGTAAAATTATATGATACTCCATCCTTTGATTTTCGCTTTTTGTAGTGTTGCCCTTGTCCTATGTTTTTCAGAAAACCAATTCGGCCCGATCGGACACCAGACGTGAAAGTTACAACATTTCAGGCCACGGCTCTCAGTTTCGTGTGCTTATACCAACGGTTCTGTGAGCTGTTAGGGCAGGCGACTATGTGGGTTGCCCACCTTGGTGCCTTAGCTACCCATGAGTGATGCATATCGTGTTTGCCATAAGCTTTTACTAAAAAAAAGAGTATGCCCCGACCGGACACAAGACTCAAGAGTTATGCTGATTTTACCTTATAGTTGACATTTTTGATTTGTTAACACCAACCGCGTGTGTGTGGCCTCCACCATAAAAGTATTCGACGTGGCCTGAAAAATATGGTGTGGGCATGAGATAGACGGACCGGTATATCGCCTCTAGCTATGTATTTAAATTTTGTAAAGTTATATGATACTCCATCCTTTGATTTTCGCTTTTTGTAGTGTTGCCCTTGTCCTAAGTTTTTTCAGAAAACCAATTCGGCCGATCGGACACCAGACAGTGAATGTTACAACATTTCAGGCCACGGCTCTCATGTTTCGTGTGCTTATACCAACGAGCTGTTAGGGCAGGCGACTATGTGGGTTGCCCACCTTGGTGCCTTAGCTACCCATGAGTGATGCATATCGTGTTTGGCATAAGCTTTTATTAAAAAAAAGAGTATGCCCCGACCGGACACAAGACTCAAGAGTTATGCTGATTTTACCTTATAGTTGACAATTTTGATTTGTTAACACCAACAGCGTGTGTGTGGCCTCCACCATAAAAGTATTCGACGTGGCCTGAAAAATATGGTGTGGGCATGAGATAGACGGACCGGTATATCGCCTCTATCTATGTATTTAAGTTTTGTAAAATTATATGATACTCCATCCTTTGATTTTCGCTTTTTGTAGTGTTGTCCTTGTCCTATGTTTTTCAGAAAACCAATTCGGCCCGATCGGACACCAGACGTGAAAGTTACAACATTTCAGCCACGGCTCTCATGTTTCGTGTGCTTATACCAACGAGCTGTTAGGGCAGGCGACTATGTGGGTTGCCCACCTTGGTGCCTTAGCTACCCATGAGTGATGCATATCGTGTTTGGCATAAGCTTTTTATTAAAAAAAAGAGTATGCCCCGACCGGACACAAGACTCAAGAGTTATGCTGATTTTACCTTATAGTTGACATATTTTGATTTGTTAACACCAACAGCGTGTGTGTGGCCTCCACCATAAAAGTATTCGACGTGGCCTGAAAAATATGGTGTGGGCATGAGATAGACGGACCGGTATATCGCCTCTATCTATGTATTTAAGTTTTGTAAAATTATATGATACTCCATCCTTTGATTTTCGCTTTTTGTAGTGTTGCCCTTGTCCTATGTTTTTCAGAAAACCAATTCGGCCCGATCGGACACCAGACGTGAAAGTTACAACATTTCAGGCCACGGCTCTCATGTTTCGTGTGCTTATACCAACGAGCTGTTAGGGCAGGCGACTATGTGGGTTGCCCACCTTGGTGCCTTAGCTACCCATGAGTGATGCATATCGTGTTTGGCATAAGCTTTTATTAAAAAAAAGAGTATGCCCCGACCGGACACAAGACTCAAGAGTTATGCTGATTTTACCTTATAGTTGACATTTTGATTTGTTAACACCAACAGCGTGTGTGTGGCCTCCACCATAAAAGTATTCGACGTGGCCTGAAAAATATGGTGTGGGCATGAGATAGACGGACCGGTATATCGCCTCTATCTATGTATTTAAGTTTTGTAAAATTATATGATACTCCATCCTTTGATTTTCGCTTTTTGTAGTGTTGCCCTTGTCCTATGTTTTTCAGAAAACCAATTCGGACCGATCGGACACCAGACGTGAAAGTTACAACATTTCAGGCCACGGCTCTCAATGTTTCGTGTGCTTATACCAACGGTTCTGTGAGCTGTTAGGGCAGGCGACTATGTGGGTTGCCCACCTTGGTGCCTTAGCTACCCATGAGTGATGCATATCGTGTTTGCCATAAGCTTTTTACTTAAAAAAAAGAGTATGCCCCGACCGGGACACAAGACTCAAGAGTTATGCTGATTTTACCTTATAGTTGACATTTTGATTTGTTAACACCAACCGCGTGTGTGTGGCCTCCACCATAAAAGTATTCGACGTGGCCTGAAAAATATGGTGTGGGTATGAGATAGACGGACCGGTATATCGCCTCTAGCTATGTATTTAAATTTTGTAAAAGTTATATGATACTCCATCCTTTGATTTTCGCTTTTTGTAGTGTTGCCCTTGTCCTAGTTTTTCAGAAAACCAATTCGGCCCGATCGGACACCAGACGTGAATGTTACAACATTTCAGGCCACGGCTCTCATGTTTCGTGTGCTTATACCAACGAGCTGTTAGGGCAGGCGACTATGTGGGTTGCCCACCTTGGTGCCTTAGCTACCCATGAGTGATGCATATCGTGTTTGGCATAAGCTTTTTATTAAAAAAAAGAGTATGCCCCGACCGGACACAAGACTCAAGAGTTATGCTGATTTTACCTTATAGTTGACATTTGATTTGTTAACACAACAGCGTGTGTGTGGCCTCCACCATAAAAGTATTCGACGTGGCCTGAAAAATATGGTGTGGGCATGAGATAGACGGACCGGTATATCGCCTCTAGCTATGTATTTAAATTTTGTAAAATTATATGATACTCCATCCTTTGATTTTCGCTTTTTGTAGTGTTGCCCTTGTCCTAGTTTTTCAGAAACCAATTCGGCCCGATCGGACACCAGACGTGAAAGTTACAACATTTCAGACTACAGGCTCTCATGTTTCGTGTGCTTATACCAACCGTTCTATGAGTTGTTAGGGCAGGCGACTGTGTGGGTTGCCCACCTTGGTTGCTTAGCTACACATGAGTGATGCATATCGTGTTCGCCATAAGCTTTCTATTAAAAAAAGAGTATGCCCCGACCGGACACAAGACTCAAGAGTTATGTTGATTTTACCTTATAGTTGACATTTTCATTTGTTAACACCAACCGCGTGTGTGTGGCCTCCACCATAAAAGTATTCGACGTGGCCTGAAAAATATGGTGTGGGCATGAGATAGACGGACCGGTATATCGCCTCTAGCTATGTATTTAAATTTTGTAAGATTATATGATACTCCATCCTTTGATTTTCGCTTTTTGTAGTGTTGCCCTTGTCCTAAGTTTTTCAGAAAACCAATTCGGCCGGATCGGACACCAGACGTGAATGTTACAACATTTCAGTCCACGGCTCTCATGTTTCGTGTGCTTATACCAACGAGCTGTTAGGGCAGGCGACTATGTGGGTTGCCCACCTTGGTGCCTTAGCTACCCATGAGTGATGCATATCGTGTTTGGCATAAGCTTTTTATTAAAAAAAAGAGTATGCCCCGACCGGACACAAGACTCAAGAGTTATGCTGATTTTACCTTATAGTTGACATATTTGATTTGTTAACACCAACAGCGTGTGTGTGGCCTCCACCATAAAAGTATTCGATGTGGCCTGAAAAATATGGTGTGGGCATGAGATAGACGGACCGGTATATCACCTCTATCTATGTATTTAAGTTTTGTAAAATTATATGATACTCCATCCTTTGATTTTCTCTTTTTGTAGTGTTGCCCTTGTCCTATGTTTTTCAGAAAACCAATTCGGCCCGATCGGACACCAGACGTGAAAGTTACAATATTCAGGCCACAGCTCTCATGTTTCGTGTGCTTATACCAACGAGCTGTTAGGGCAGGCGACTATGTGGGTTGCCCACCTTGGTGCCTTAGCTACCCATGAGTGATGCATATCGTGTTTGGCATAAGCTTTTTATTAAAAAAAAGAGTATGCCCCGACCGGACACAAGACTCAAGAGTTATGTTGATTTTACCTTATAGTTGACAATTTTCATTTGTTAACACCAACCGCGTGTGTGTGGCCTCCACCATAAAAGTATTCGACGTGGCCTGAAAAATATGGTGTGGGCATGAGATAGACGGACCGGTATATCGCCTCTATCTATGTATTTAAGTTTTGTAAAATTATATGGTACTCCATCCTTTGATTTTCGCTTTTTGTAGTGTTGCCCTTGTCCTATGTTTTTCAGAAAACCAATTCGGACCGATCGGACACCAGACGTGAAAGTTACAACATTTCAGGCCACGGCTCTCAAGTTTCGTGTGCTTATACCAACGGTTCGGTGAGCTGTTAGGGCAGGCGACTATGTGGGTTGCCCACCTTGGTGCCTTAGCTACCCATGAGTGATGCATATCGTGTTTGCCATAAGCTTTTTACTAAAAAAAAGAGTATGCCCCGACCGGACACAAGACTCAAGAGTTATGCTGATTTTACCTTATAGTTGACATTTTGATTTGTTAACACCAACAGCGTGTGTGTGGCCTCCACCATAAAAGTATTCGACGTGGCCTGAAAAATATGGTGTGGGCATGAGATATACGGACCGGTATATCGCCTCTAGCTATGTATTTAAATTTTGTAAAATTATATGATACTCCATCCTTTGATTTTCGCTTTTTGTAGTGTTGCCCTTGTCCTAAGTTTTTCAGAAAACCAATTCGGCCGGATCGGACACCAGACGTGAAATGTTACAACATTTCAGGCCACGGCTCTCATGTTTCGTGTGCTTATACCAACGAGCTGTTAGGGCAGGCGACTATGTGGGTTGCCCACCTTGGTGCCTTAGCTACCCATGAGTGATGCATATCGTGTTTGGCATAAGCTTTTTATTAAAAAAAGAGTATGCCCCGACCGGACACAAGACTCAAGAGTTATGCTGATTTTACCTTATAGTTGACATTTTATTTGTTAACACCAACAGCGTGTGTGTGGCCTCCACCATAATAGTATTCGACGTGGCGTGAAAAATATGGTGTGGGCATGAGATATACGGACCGGTATATCACCTCTAGCTATGTATTTAAATTTTGTAAAATTATATGATACTCCATCCTTTGATTTTCGCTTTTTGTAGTGTTGCCCTTGACCAATTCGGCCCGATCGGACACCAGACGTGAAAGTTACAACATTTCAGACTACAGCTCTCATGTTTCGTGTGCTTATACCAACCGTTCTATGAGTTGTTAGGGCAGGCGACTGTGTGGGTTGCCCACCTTGGTTGCTTAGCTACACATGAGTGATGCATATCGTGTTCGCCATAAGCTTTCTATTAAAAAAAGAGTATGCCCCGACCGGACACAAGACTCAAGAGTTATGTTGATTTTACCTTATAGTTGACAATTTTCATTTGTTAACACCAACCGCGTGTGTGTGGCCTCCACCATAAAAGTATTCGACGTGGCCTGAAAAATATGGTGTGGGCATGAGATAGACGGACCGGTATATCGCCTCTAGCTATGTATTTAAATTTTGTAAGATTATATGATACTCCATCCTTTGATTTTCGCTTTTTGTAGTGTTGCCCTTGTCCTAAGTTTTTCAGAAAACCAATTCGGCCGGATCGGACACCAGACGTGAATGTTACAACATTTCAGTCCACGGCTCTCATGTTTCGTGTGCTTATACCAACGAGCTGTTAGGTCAGGCGACTATGTGGGTTGCCCACCTTGGTGCCTTAGCTACCCATGAGTGATGCATATCGTGTTTGGCATAAGCTTTTTATTAAAAAAAAGAGTATGCCCCGACCGGACACAAGACTCAAGAGTTATGCTGATTTTACCTTATAGTTGACATATTTGATTTGTTAACACCAACAGCGTGTGTGTGGCCTCCACCATAAAAGTATTCGATGTGGCCTGAAAAATATGGTGTGGGCATGAGATAGACGGACCGGTATATCACCTCTATCTATGTATTTAAGTTTTGAAAATTATATGATACTCCATCCTTTGATTTTCTCTTTTTGTAGTGTTGCCCTTGTCCTATGTTTTTCAGAAAACCAATTCGGCCCGATCGGACACCAGACGTGAAAGTTACAATTATTCAGGCCACAGCTCTCATGTTTCTTGTGCTTATACCAACGAGCTGTTAGGGCAGGCGACTATGTGGGTTGCCCACCTTGGTGCCTTAGCTACCCATGAGTGATGCATATCGTGTTTGGCATAAGCTTTTTATTAAAAAAAGAGTATGCCCCGACCGGACACAAGACTCAAGAGTTATGTTGATTTTACCTTATAGTTGACAATTTTCATTTGTTAACACCAACCGCGTGTGTGTGGCCTCCACCATAAAAGTATTCGACGTGGCCTGAAAAATATGGTGTGGGCATGAGATAGACGGACCGGTATATCGCCTCTATCTATGTATTTAAGTTTTGTAAAATTATATGGTACTCCATCCTTTGATTTTCGCTTTTTGTAGTGTTGCCCTTGTCCTATGTTTTCCAGAAAACCAATTCGGACCGATCGGACACCAGACGTGAAAGTTACAACATTTCAGGCCACGGCTCTCAAGTTTCGTGTGCTTATACCAACGGTTCGGTGAGCTGTTAGGGCAGGCGACTATGTGGGTTGCCCACCTTGGTGCCTTAGCTACCCATGAGTGATGCATATCGTGTTTGCCATAAGCTTTTTACTAAAAAAAAGAGTATGCCCCGACGGGACACAAGACTCAAGAGTTATGCTGATTTTACCTTATAGTTGACATTTTTGATTTGTTAACACCAACCGCGTGTGTGTGGCCTCCACCATAAAAGTATTCCACGTGGCCTGAAAAATATGGTGTGGGTATGAGATAGACGGACCGGTATATCGCCTCTAGCTATGTATTTAAATTTTGTAAAGTTATATGATACTCCATCCTTTGATTTTCGCTTTTTGTAGTGTTGCCCTTGTCCTAAGTTTTTCAGAAAACCAATTCGGCCGGATCGGACACCAGACGTGAATGTTACAACATTTCAGTCCACGGCTCTCATGTTTCGTGTGCTTATACCAACGAGCTGTTAGGTCAGGCGACTATGTGGGTTGCCCACCTTGGTGCCTTAGCTACCCATGAGTGATGCATATCGTGTTTGGCATAAGCTTTTTATTAAAAAAAAGAGTATGCCCCGACCGGACACAAGACTCAAGAGTTATGCTGATTTTACCTTATAGTTGACATATTTGATTTGTTAACACCAACAGCGTGTGTGTGGCCTCCACCATAAAAGTATTCGATGTGGCCTGAAAAATATGGTGTGGGCATGAGATAGACGGACCGGTATATCACCTCTATCTATGTATTTAAGTTTTGAAAATTATATGATACTCCATCCTTTGATTTTCTCTTTTTGTAGTGTTGCCCTTGTCCTATGTTTTTCAGAAAACCAATTCGGCCCGATCGGACACCAGACGTGAAAGTTACAATTATTCAGGCCACAGCTCTCATGTTTCTTGTGCTTATACCAACGAGCTGTTAGGGCAGGCGACTATGTGGGTTGCCCACCTTGGTGCCTTAGCTACCCATGAGTGATGCATATCGTGTTTGGCATAAGCTTTTTATTAAAAAAAAGAGTATGCCCCGACCGGACACAAGACTCAAGAGTTATGTTGATTTTACCTTATAGTTGACAATTTTCATTTGTTAACACCAACCGCGTGTGTGTGGCCTCCACCATAAAAGTATTCGACGTGGCCTGAAAAATATGGTGTGGGCATGAGATAGACGGACCGGTATATCGCCTCTATCTATGTATTTAAGTTTTGTAAAATTATATGGTACTCCATCCTTTGATTTTCGCTTTTTGTAGTGTTGCCCTTGTCCTATGTTTTCCAGAAAACCAATTCGGACCGATCGGACACCAGACGTGAAAGTTACAACATTTCAGGCCACGGCTCTCAAGTTTCGTGTGCTTATACCAACGGTTCGGTGAGCTGTTAGGGCAGGCGACTATGTGGGTTGCCCACCTTGGTGCCTTAGCTACCCATGAGTGATGCATATCGTGTTTGCCATAAGCTTTTTACTAAAAAAAGAGTATGCCCCGACGGGACACAAGACTCAAGAGTTATGCTGATTTTACCTTATAGTTGACATTTTTGATTTGTTAACACCAACCGCGTGTGTGTGGCCTCCACCATAAAAGTATTCCACGTGGCCTGAAAAATATGGTGTGGGTATGAGATAGACGGACCGGTATATCGCCTCTAGCTATGTATTTAAATTTTGTAAAGTTATATGATACTCCATCCTTTGATTTTCGCTTTTTGTAGTGTTGCCCTTGTCCTAAGTTTTTTAGAAAACCAATTCGGCCGGATCGGACACCAGACGTGAATGTTACAACATTTCAGGCCACGGCTCTCATGTTTCGTGTGCTTATACCAACGAGCTGTTAGGGCAGGCGACTATGTGGGTTGCCCACCTTGGTGCCTTAGCTACCCATGAGTGATGCATATCGTGTTTGGCATAAGCTTTTTATTAAAAAAAAGAGTATGCCCCGACCGGACACAAGACTCAAGAGTTATGCTGATTTTACCTCATAGTTGACATTGATTTGTTACACAACACTTGTGTGTGGCCTCCACCATAATAGTATTCGACGTGGCGCTGAAAAATATGGTGTGGGCATGAGATATACGGACCGGTATATCACCTCTAGCTATGTATTAAATTTTGTAAAATTATATGATACTCCATCCTTTGATTTTCGCTTTTTGTAGTGTTGCCCATTGACCAATTCGGCCCGATCGGACACCAGACGTGAAAGTTACAACATTTCAGACTACGGCTCTCATGTTTCGTGTGCTTATACCAACCGTTCTATGAGTTGTTAGGGCAGGCGACTGTGTGGGTTGCCCACCTTGGTTGCTTAGCTACACATGAGTGATGCATATCGTGTTCGCCATAAGCTTTCTATTAAAAAAAGAGTATGCCCGACCGGACACAAGACTCAAGAGTTATGTTGATTTACCTTATAGTTGACAATTTTCATTTGTTAACACCAACCGCGTGTGTGTGGCCTCCACCATAAAAGTATTCGACGTGGCCTGAAAAATATGGTGTGGGCATGAGATATACGGACCGGTATATCACCTCTAGCTATGTATTTAAATTTTGTAAGATTATATGATACTCCATCCTTTGATTTTCGCTTTTTGTAGTGTTGCCCTTGTCCTAAGTTTTTCAGAAAACCAATTCGGCCGGATCGGACACCAGACGTGAATGTTACAACATTTCAGTCCACGGCTCTCATGTTTCGTGTGCTTATACCAACGAGCTGTTAGGTCAGGCGACTATGTGGGTTGCCCACCTTGGTGCCTTAGCTACCCATGAGTGATGCATATCGTGTTTGGCATAAGCTTTTTATTAAAAAAAAGAGTATGCCCCGACCGGACACAAGACTCAAGAGTTATGCTGATTTTACCTTATAGTTGACATATTTGATTTGTTAACACCAACAGCGTGTGTGTGGCCTCCACCATAAAAGTATTCGATGTGGCCTGAAAAATATGGTGTGGGCATGAGATAGACGGACCGGTATATCACCTCTATCTATGTATTTAAGTTTTGAAAATTATATGATACTCCATCCTTTGATTTTCTCTTTTTGTAGTGTTGCCCTTGTCCTATGTTTTTCAGAAAACCAATTCGGCCCGATCGGACACCAGACGTGAAAGTTACAATTATTCAGGCCACAGCTCTCATGTTTCTTGTGCTTATACCAACGAGCTGTTAGGGCAGGCGACTATGTGGGTTGCCCACCTTGGTGCCTTAGCTACCCATGAGTGATGCATATCGTGTTTGGCATAAGCTTTTTATTAAAAAAAAGAGTATGCCCCGACCGGACACAAGACTCAAGAGTTATGTTGATTTTACCTTATAGTTGACAATTTTCATTTGTTAACACCAACCGCGTGTGTGTGGCCTCCACCATAAAAGTATTCGACGTGGCCTGAAAAATATGGTGTGGGCATGAGATAGACGGACCGGTATATCGCCTCTATCTATGTATTTAAGTTTTGTAAAATTATATGGTACTCCATCCTTTGATTTTCGCTTTTTGTAGTGTTGCCCTTGTCCTATGTTTTCCAGAAAACCAATTCGGACCGATCGGACACCAGACGTGAAAGTTACAACATTTCAGGCCACGGCTCTCAAGTTTCGTGTGCTTATACCAACGGTTCGGTGAGCTGTTAGGGCAGGCGACTATGTGGGTTGCCCACCTTGGTGCCTTAGCTACCCATGAGTGATGCATATCGTGTTTGCCATAAGCTTTTTACTAAAAAAAAGAGTATGCCCCGACGGGACACAAGACTCAAGAGTTATGCTGATTTTACCTTATAGTTGACATTTTTGATTTGTTAACACCAACCGCGTGTGTGTGGCCTCCACCATAAAAGTATTCCACGTGGCCTGAAAAATATGGTGTGGGTATGAGATAGACGGACCGGTATATCGCCTCTAGCTATGTATTTAAATTTTGTAAAGTTATATGATACTCCATCCTTTGATTTTCGCTTTTTGTAGTGTTGCCCTTGTCCTAAGTTTTTTAGAAAACCAATTCGGCCCGATCGGACACCAGACGTGAAGTTACAACATTTCAGGCCACGGCTCTCATGTTTCGTGTGCTTATACCAACGAGCTGTTAGGGCAGGCGACTATGTGGGTTGCCCACCTTGGTGCCTTAGCTACCCATGAGTGATGCATATCGTGTTTGGCATAAGCTTTTTATTAAAAAAAAGAGTATGCCCCGACCGGACACAAGACTCAAGAGTTATGCTGATTTTACCTTATAGTTGACATATTTGATTTGTTAACACCAACAGCGTGTGTGTGGCCTCCACCATAAAAGTATTCGACGTGGCCTGAAAAATATGGTGTGGGCATGAGATAGACGGACCGGTATATCGCCTCTAGCTATGTATTTAAGTTTTGTAAATTATATGATACTCCATCCTTTGATTTTCGCTTTTTGTAGTGTTGCCCTTGTCCTATGTTTTTCAGAAAACCAATTCGGCCCGATCGGACACCAGACGTGAAAGTTACAACATTTCAGGCCACGGCTCTCATGTTTCGTGTGCTTATACCAACGAGCTGTTAGGGCAGGCGACTGTGTGGGTTGCCCACCTTGGTTGCTTAGCTACACATGAGTGATGCATATCGTGTTCGCCATAAGCTTTCTATTAAAAAAAGAGTATGCCCCGACCGGACACAAGACTCAAGAGTTATGTTGATTTTACCTTATAGTTGACAATTTTCATTTGTTAACACCAACCGCGTGTGTGTGGCCTCCACCATAAAAGTATTCGACGTGGCCTGAAAAATATGGTGTGGGCATGAGATATACGGACCGGTATATCGCCTCTAGCTATGTATTTAAATTTTGTAAGATTATATGATACTCCATCCTTTGATTTTCGCTTTTTGTAGTGTTGCCCTTGTCCTAAGTTTTTCAGAAAACCAATTCGGCCGGATCGGACACCAGACGTGAATGTTACAACATTTCAGTCCACGGCTCTCATGTTTCGTGTGCTTATACCAACGAGCTGTTAGGGTCAGGCGACTATGTGGGTTGCCCACCTTGGTGCCTTAGCTACCCATGAGTGATGCATATCGTGTTTGGCATAAGCTTTTTATTAAAAAAAAGAGTATGCCCCGACCGGACACAAGACTCAAGAGTTATGCTGATTTTACCTTATAGTTGACATATTTGATTTGTTAACACCAACAGCGTGTGTGTGGCCTCCACCATAAAAGTATTCGATGTGGCCTGAAAAATATGGTGTGGGCATGAGATAGACGGACCGGTATATCGCCTCTATCTATGTATTTAAGTTTTGTAAAATTATATGATACTCCATCCTTTGATTTTCGCTTTTTGTAGTGTTGCCCTTGTCCTATGTTTTTCAGAAAACCAATTCGGCCCGATCGGACACCAGACGTGAAAGTTACAATTATTCAGGCCACGGCTCTCATGTTTCGTGTGCTTATACCAACGAGCTGTTAGGGCAGGCGACTATGTGGGTTGCCCACCTTGGTGCCTTAGCTACCCATGAGTGATGCATATCGTGTTTGGCATAAGCTTTTTATTAAAAAAAAGAGTATGCCCCGACCGGACACAAGACTCAAGAGTTATGCTGATTTTACCTTATAGTTGACAATTTTCATTTGTTAACACCAACCGCGTGTGTGTGGCCTCCACCATAAAAGTATTCGACGTGGCCTGAAAAATATGGTGTGGGCATGAGATATACGGACCGGTATATCGCCTCTATCTATGTATTTAAATTTTGTAAAATTATATGATACTCCATCCTTTGATTTTCGCTTTTTGTAGTGTTGCCCTTGTCCTATGTTTTTCAGAAACCAATTCGGCCCGATCGGACACCAGACGTGAAAGTTACAACATTTCAGGCTACGGCTCTCATGTTTCGTGTGCTTATACCAACGTTCTGTGAGCTGTTAGGGCAGGCGACTATGTGGGTTGCCCACCTTGGTGCCTTAGCTACCATGAGTGATGCATATCGTGTTTGCATAAGCTTTTTATTAAAAAAAAGAGTATGCCCCGACCGGACACAAGACTCAAGAGTTATGCTGATTTTTACCTTATAGTTGACAATTTTTATTTGTTAACACCAACAGCGTGTGTGTGGCCTCCACCATAAAAGTATTCGACGTGGCCTGAAAAATATGGTGTGGGCATGAGATATACGGACCGGTATATCGCCTCTAGCTATGTATTTAAATTTTGTAAGATTATATGATACTCCATCCTTTGATTTTCGCTTTTGTAGTGTTGCCCTTGTCCTAAGTTTTTCAGAAAACCAATTCGGCCGGATCGGACACCAGACGTGAATGTTACAACATTTCAGTCCACGGCTCTCATGTTTCGTGTGCTTATACCAACGAGCTGTTAGGTCAGGCGACTATGTGGGTTGCCCACCTTGGTGCCTTAGCTACCCATGAGTGATGCATATCGTGTTTGGCATAAGCTTTTTATTAAAAAAAAGAGTATGCCCGACCGGACACAAGACTCAAGAGTTATGCTGATTTTACCTTATAGTTGACATATTTGATTTGTTAACACCAACAGCGTGTGTGTGGCCTCCACCATAAAAGTATTCGATGTGGCCTGAAAAATATGGTGTGGGCATGAGATAGACGGACCGGTATATCACCTCTATCTATGTATTTAAGTTTTGAAAATTATATGATACTCCATCCTTTGATTTTCTCTTTTTGTAGTGTTGCCCTTGTCCTATGTTTTTCAGAAAACCAATTCGGCCCGATCGGACACCAGACGTGAAAGTTACAATTATTCAGGCCACGGCTCTCATGTTTCGTGTGCTTATACCAACGAGCTGTTAGGGCAGGCGACTATGTGGGTTGCCCACCTTGGTGCCTTAGCTACCCATGAGTGATGCATATCGTGTTTGGCATAAGCTTTTTATTAAAAAAAAGAGTATGCCCCGACCGGACACAAGACTCAAGAGTTATGCTGATTTTACCTTATAGTTGACATATTTGATTTGTTAACACCAACAGCGTGTGTGTGGCCTCCACCATAAAAGTATTCGACGTGGCCTGAAAAATATGGTGTGGGCATGAGATAGACGGACCGGTATATCGCCTCTATCTATGTATTTAAGTTTTGTAAAATTATATGATACTCCATCCTTTGATTTTCGCTTTTTGTAGTGTTGCCCTTGTCCTATGTTTTCCAGAAAACCAATTCGGACCGATCGGACACCAGACGTGAAAGTTACAACATTTCAGGCCACGGCTCTCAAGTTTCGTGTGCTTATACCAACGGTTCGGTGAGCTGTTAGGGCAGGCGACTATGTGGGTTGCCCACCTTGGTGCCTTAGCTACCCATGAGTGATGCATATCGTGTTTGCCATAAGCTTTTTACTAAAAAAAAGAGTATGCCCCGACGGACACAAGACTCAAGAGTTATGCTGATTTTACCTTATAGTTGACATTTTTGATTTGTTAACACCAACCGCGTGTGTGTGGCCTCCACCATAAAAGTATTCCACGTGGCCTGAAAAATATGGTGTGGGTATGAGATAGACGGACCGGTATATCGCCTCTAGCTATGTATTTAAATTTTGTAAAGTTATATGATACTCCATCCTTTGATTTTCGCTTTTTGTAGTGTTGCCCTTGTCCTAAGTTTTTCAGAAAACCAATTCGGCCGGATCGGACACCAGACGTGAAGTTACAACATTTCAGTCCACGGCTCTCATGTTTCGTGTGCTTATACCAACGAGCTGTTAGGGCAGGCGACTATGTGGGTTGCCCACCTTGGTGCCTTAGCTACCCATGAGTGATGCATATCGTGTTTGGCATAAGCTTTTTATTAAAAAAAAGAGTATGCCCCGACCGGACACAAGACTCAAGAGTTATGCTGATTTTACCTTATAGTTGACATATTTGATTTGTTAACACCAACAGCGTGTGTGTGGCCTCCACCATAAAAGTATTCGACGTGGCCTGAAAAATATGGTGTGGGCATGAGATAGACGGACCGGTATATCGCCTCTATCTATGTATTTAAGTTTTGAAAATTATATGATACTCCATCCTTTGATTTTCGCTTTTTGTAGTGTTGCCCTTGTCCTATGTTTTTCAGAAAACCAATTCGGCCCGATCGGACACCAGACGTGAAAGTTACAATATTCAGGCCACGGCTCTCATGTTTCGTGTGCTTATACCAACGAGCTGTTAGGGCAGGCGACTATGTGGGTTGCCCACCTTGGTGCCTTAGCTACCCATGAGTGATGCATATCGTGTTTGGCATAAGCTTTTTATTAAAAAAAAGAGTATGCCCCGACCGGACACAAGACTCAAGAGTTATGCTGATTTTACCTTATAGTTGACAATTTTGATTTGTTAACACCAACAGCGTGTGTGTGGCCTCCACCATAAAAGTATTCGACGTGGCCTGAAAAATATGGTGTGGGCATGAGATAGACGGACCGGTATATCGCCTCTATCTATGTATTTAAGTTTTGTAAAATTATATGATACTCCATCCTTTGATTTTCGCTTTTTGTAGTGTTGCCCTTGTCCTATGTTTTTCAGAAAACCAATTCGGCCCGATCGGACACCAGACGTGAAAGTTACAACATTTCAGGCCACGGCTCTCATGTTTCGTGTGCTTATACCAACGGTTCTGTGAGCTGTTAGGGCAGGCGACTATGTGGGTTGCCCACCTTGGTGCCTTAGCTACCCATGAGTGATGCATATCGTGTTTGGCATAAGCTTTTTATTAAAAAAAAGAGTATGCCCGACCGGACACAAGACTCAAGAGTTATGCTGATTTTACCTTATAGTTGACATTTTTGATTTGTTAACACCAACAGCGTGTGTGTGGCCTCCACCATAAAAGTATTCGACGTGGCCTGAAAATATGGTGTGGGCATGAGATAGACGGACCGGTATATCGCCTCTATCTATGTATTTAAGTTTTGTAAAATTATATGATACTCCATCCTTTGATTTTCGCTTTTTGTAGTGTTGCCCTTGTCCTATGTTTTTCAGAAAACCAATTCGGCCCGATCGGACACCAGACGTGAAAGTTACAACTATTTCAGGCCACGGCTCTCATGTTTCGTGTGCTTATACCAACGAGCTGTTAGGGCAGGCGACTATGTGGGTTGCCCACCTTGGTGCCTTAGCTACCCATGAGTGATGCATATCGTGTTTGGCATAAGCTTTTTATTAAAAAAAAGAGTATGCCCCGACCGGACACAAGACTCAAGAGTTATGCTGATTTTACCTTATAGTTGACATATTTTATTTGTTAACACCAACCAGCGTGTGTGTGGCCTCCACCATAAAAGTATTCGACGTGGCCTGAAAAATATGGTGTGGGCATGAGATAGACGGACCGGTATATCGCCTCTATCTATGTATTTAAGTTTTGTAAAATTATATGATACTCCATCCTTTGATTTTCGCTTTTTGTAGTGTTGCCCTTGTCCTATGTTTTTCAGAAAACCAATTCGGCCCGATCGGACACCAGACGTGAAAGTTACAATATTTCTAGGCCACGGCTCTCATGTTTCGTGTGCTTATACCAACGAGCTGTTAGGGCAGGCGACTATGTGGGTTGCCCACCTTGGTACCTTAGCTACCCATGAGTGATGCATATCGTGTTTGGCATAAGCTTTTTATTAAAAAAAGAGTATGCCCCGACCGGACACAAGACTCAAGAGTTATGCTGATTTTACCTTATAGTTGACATATTTGATTTGTTAACACCAACAGCGTGTGTGTGGCCTCCACCATAAAAGTATTCGACAGTGGCCTGAAAAATATGGTGTGGGCATGAGATAGACGGACCGGTATATCGCCTCTATCTATGTATTTAAGTTTTGTAAATTATATGATACTCCATCCTTTGATTTTCGCTTTTTGTAGTGTTGCCCTTGTCCTAATGTTTTTCAGAAAACCAATTCGGCCCGATCGGACACCAGACGTGAAAGTTACAATATTTCAGGCCACGACTCTCATGTTTCGTGTGCTTATACCAACGAGCTGTTAGGCAGGCGACTATGTGGGTTGCCCACCTTGGTGCCTTAGCTACCCATGAGTGATGCATATCGTGTTTGGCATCAGCTTTTTATTAAAAAAAAGAGTATGCCCCTGACCGGACACAAGACTCAAGAGTTATGCTGATTTTACCTTATAGTTGACATATTTTTATTTGTTAACACGAACAACGTGTGTGTGGCCTCCACCATAAAAGTATTCGATGTGGCCTGAAAATATGGTGTGGGCATGAGATAGACGGACCGGTATATCGCCTCTATCTATGTATTTAAGTTTTGAAAATTATATGATACTCCATCCTTTGATTTTCGCTTTTGTAGTGTTGCCCTTGTCCTATGTTTTTCAGAAAACCAATTCGGCCCGATCGGACACCAGACGTGAAAGTTACAATATTTCAGGCCACGGCTCTCATGTTTCGTGTGCTTATACCAACGAGCTGTTAGGGCAGGCGACTATGTGGGTTGCCCACCTTGGTGCCTTAGCTACCCATGAGTGATGCATATCGTGTTTGGCATAAGCTTTTTATTAAAAAAAAGAGTATGCCCCGACCGGACACAAGACTCAAGAGTTATGCTGATTTTACCTTATAGTTGACTATTTTATTTGTTAACACCAACCGCGTGTGTGTGGCCTCCACCATAAAAGTATTCGACGTGGCCTGAAAAATATGGTGTGGGCATGAGATAGACGGACCGGTATATCGCCTCTATCTATGTATTTAAGTTTTGTAAAATTATATGATACTCCATCCTTTGATTTTCGCTTTTGTAGTGTTGCCCTTGTCCTATGTTTTTCAGAAAACCAATTCGGCCCGATCGGACACCAGACGTGAAAGTTACAATATTTCAGGCCACGGCTCTCAAGTTTCGTGTGCTTATACCAACGAGCTGTTAGGGCAGGCGACTATGTGGGTTGCCCACCTTGGTGCCTTAGCTACCCATGAGTGATGCATATCGTGTTTGGCATAAGCTTTTATTAAAAAAAAGAGTATGCCCCGACCGGACACAAGACTCAAGAGTTATGCTGATTTTACCTTATAGTTGACATATTTTGATTTGTTAACACCAACAAGCGTGTGTGTGGCCTCCACCATAAAAGTATTCGACGTGGCCTGAAAAATATGGTGTGGGCATGAGATAGACGGACCGGTATATCGCCTCTATCTATGTATTTAAGTTTTGTAAAATTATATGATACTCCATCCTTTGATTTTCGCTTTTTGTAGTGTTGCCCTTGTCCTATGTTTTTCAGAAAACCAATTCGGCCCGATCGGACACCAGACGTGAAATGTTACAATATTTCAGGCCACGGACTCTCATGTTTTGTGTGCTTATACCAACGAGCTGTTAGGGCAGGCGACTATGTGGGTGCCCACCTTGGGCCCTTAGCTACCCATGAGTGATGATACGTGTTGGCATCAGCTTTTTATTAAAAAAAAGAGTCTGCCCTGACCGGACACAAGACTCAAGAGTTATGCTGATTTTACCTTATAGTTGACATTTTTTATTTGTATACACGAACAAGGTGTGTGTGGCCTCCACCATAAAAGTATTCGAATGGCTGAAAAATATGGTGTGGGAATGGATAGACGGACCGGATATCGCCTCTATCTATGTATTTAAGTTTTGAAATTATATGATACTCCATCCTTTGATTTTTCGCTTTTTTGTAGTGTTGCCCTTGTCCTATGTTTTTCCAGGAAAACCCAATCGGCCCCGATCGGCCACCTAGACGTGAAAGTTACTAATATTTCTGGCCACGACTCTCTCATGTTTTAGTGTGGCTTATACCAACGAGAGCTGTTAGGGCAGGCGACTATGTGGGTTGCCCACCTTGGTGCCTTAGCTACCCATGAGTGATGCATATCGTGTTTGGCATAAGCTTTTTAAAAAAAAGTATGCCCCGACCGGACACAAGACTCAAGAGTTATGTGATTTTACCTTATAGTTGACAATTTTCATTTGTTAACACCAACACGTGTGTGTGGCCTCCACCATAAAAGTATTCGACGTGGCCTGAAAAATATGGTGTGGGCATGAGATAGACGGACCGGTATATCGCCTCTATCTATGTATTTAAGTTTTGTAAAATTATATGATACTCCATCCTTTGATTTTCGCTTTTTGTAGTGTTGCCCTTGTCCTTTTTTCAGAAAACCAATTCGGCCCGATCGGACACCAGACGTGAAAGTTACAACATTTCAGCCACGGCTCTCATGTTTCGTGTGCTTATACCAACGAGCTGTTAGGGCAGGCGACTATGTGGTTGCCCACCTTGGTGCCTTAGCTACCCATGAGTGATGCATATCGTGTTTGCATAAGCTTTTATAAAAAAAGAGTATGCCCCGCTGACCGGACCCAAAGACTCAAGAGTTATGCTGATTTACCTTATAGTTGACATATTTGATTTGTTAACACCAACAGTCGTGTGTGTGGCCTCCACCCTAAAATTATTCGGACTGGGGCTCCTGAAAACATATGGTGTGGGCATGAGATAGACGGACAGGGTATATAGTCCTCTATCTTATGTAGTTAAGTTTTGTCAAAGATTATATGATACTCCATCCTTTTGATTTTCGCGCTTTTGTAGTGTTGCCCTTGTCCTATGTTTTTCAGAAGAAAACCATTCGGCCCGATCGGACACCTAGACGTGAAAGTTACAATATTTCAGGGCCACGACTTCATGTTTTGTGTGCTTATCACAACGAGCTGTTAGGGCAGGCGACTATGTGGGTTTGCCCACCTTGGTGCCTTAGCTACCCATGAGTGATGCTATCGTGTTGGCATAAGCTTTTTATTAAAAAAAAGTATGCCCCGACCGGACACAAGACTCAAGAGTTATGCTGATTTTACCTTATAGTTGACATTAGTTAACGTGTGTGTGGCCTCCACCATAAAGTATTCGACGTGGCCTGAAAAATATGGTGTGGGCATGAGATAACGGACCGGTATATCGCCTCTAGCTATGTATTTAAATTTTGTAAAATTATATGATACTCCATCCTTTGATTTTTCGCTTTTTGTAGTGTTGCCCTTGCCACCCAATTCGGCCGATCGGACACCAGACGTGAAAGTTACAACATTTCAGCTACGCTCTCATGTTTCG
>MU847911.1:0-22317 GCA_032690845.1 Eleusine coracana subsp. coracana
AAAAAAAAAAAATGCGTCAAGGCCAAAGCCAGCCTAGAAAAACCTCACCCCCAGTACTTCAAGGGGGAGCGTGTTACTTTTTCAACAAAAAAACTTAGCGAAAAAAAATTCTAAGAAGCTCATGGCAGCCCAGACCCGTCAAAGGGCTCAAGCAAAAACCTCGCCCCCAGCACTTCGAGGAGGAGGGGTGGCGTTTTCAAAAAAACTTAGCGGAAAATGCTAAGGGGCTCGTTGCAGCCTAGACCCGTCGAAGGGCTCACGTGAAAACTCGGTCCTAGCACTTCGAGGGGGACGGTGGCATTTTTCAAAAAACTTAGTGAAAAAATTCTAAGGGGCTCGTTGCAGCTTTGACCCGTCGAAGGGCTCCCGCAAAAACCTCGTCCCTAGCACTTCAAAGGGGATCGTGGCATTTTTCAAAAAAACTTAGCAAAAAAAATGATAAGGGGCTCGTTACAGCCTAGACCTGTCGAAGGGCTGACGGAAAAACCTCGCCCCTAGAATTTGGAGTGGGAAGGGTGGGGTTTTTCAAAAAAAACATTGCGAAAAAATGCTAAGGGGCTCGTTGCAACCCAGACCCGTCGAAGGGCTCACGCAAAAACCTCGCCCCTAGCACATTCGAGGGGGAGGGTGGCATTTTCAGAAAACTTTGCAAAAAAATGCTAAGGGGCTCGTTGAAGCCTAGACCCGTCGAAGGGCTCACGCAAAAACCTCGCCCCCAGCACTTCGAGGAGGAGGGTGGCGTTTTTCAAAAAAACTTAGCAAAAAAATGCTAAGGGGCTCGTTGCAGCCCAGACCCGTCAAAGGGCTCATGCAAAAACCTCGCCCCCAGCACTTCGAGGGGGAGGGTGGCGTTTTTTCAAAAAAAACTTTGCAAAAAAAATGCTAAGGGGCTCGTTGCATCTTAGACCCGTCAAAGGGCTCACACAAAAACCTCGCCCCAAGCACTTCACAGGGGAGGATGGTGTTTTTCAAAAAATTAGCAAAAAAATGCTAAGGGGCTCGTTGCAGCCCAGACCTATTGAATGGCTCGCGCAAAAACCTCGCCCTCAGCACTTCGAGGGGGAGGGTGGCGTTTTTCAAAAAACTTAGCGAAAAAATGCTAAGGGGCTCGTTGCAGCGCAGCCCGTCGAAGGGCTCACACAAAAACCTCGCCCCCAGCACTTTGAGGGGGAGGATGGGGTTTTTCAAAGAAAAACTTAGCGAAAAAAATGCTAGGGGCTCGTTGCAGTCCAGACCCGTCAAAGGGCTCACGCAAAAACCTCACCCCTAGCACTTCGAGGGGAGGGTGGCATTTTTTAAAAAATATAGCGAAAAAATGGCTAAGGGGCTCGTTGCTGCCCAGACCCGTCGAAGGGCTCACGCAAAAACCTCGCCCCTAGCACTTCGAGGGGGAGGGTGGCATTTTTCAAAAAAAAATATAGAAAAAAATGCTAAGGGGCTCGTTGCATCCCAGACTGGTCGAAGGGCTCACACAAAAGCCTCGCCCCTAGCACTTCGAGGGGGAGGGTCGCATTTTTAAAAAAACTTAGCGAAAAAATGCTAAGAAGCTCATGGCAGCCTAGACTCGTCAAAGGGCTCACGCAAAAACCTCACCCCCAGTACTTCAAGGGGGAGCGTGGTATTTTTCAACAAAAAAACTTAGCGAGAAAAAATTCTAAGAAGCTCATGGCAGCCCAGACCCGTCAAAGGGCTCAAGCAAAAACCTCGCCCCCAGCACTTCGAGGAGGAGGGTGGCGTTTTTCAAAAAAACTTAGCGGAAAAATGCTAAGGGGCTCGTTGCAGCCTAGACCCGTCGAAGGGCTCACGTGAAAACCTCGGTCCTAGCACTTCGAGGGGGACGGTGGCATTTTTCAAAAAAACTTAGTGAAAAAATTCTAAGGGGCTCGTTGCAGCTTTGACCCGTCGAAGGGCTCCCGCAAAAACCTCGTCCCTAGCACTTCAAAGGGGAGCGTGGCATTTTTCAAAAAAACTTAGCAAAAAAATGATAAGGGGCTCGTTACAGCCTAGACCTGTCGAAGGGCTGACGGAAAAACCTCGCCCCTAGAATTTGGAGAGGGAGGGTGGGGTTTTTCAAAAAAAAAACATTGCGAAAAAATGCTAAGGGGCTCGTTGCAACCCAGACCCGTCGAAGGGCTCACGCAAAAACCTCGCCCCTAGCACTTCGAGGGGGAGGGTGGCATTTTTCAGAAAACTTTGCAAAAAAATGCTAAGGGGCTCGTTGAAGCCTAGACCCGTCGAAGGGCTCACGCAAAAACCTCGCCCCCAGCACTTCGAGGAGGAGGGTGGCGTTTTTCAAAAAAACTTAGCAAAAAAAATGCTAAGGGGCTCGTTGCAGCCCAGACCCGTCAAAGGGCTCATGCAAAAACCTCGCCCCCAGCACTTCGAGGGGGAGGGTGGCGTTTTTCAAAAAAACTTTGCAAAAAATTGCTAAGGGGCTTGTTGCATCTTAGACCCATCAAAGGGCTCACACAAAAACCTCGCCCCAAGCACTTCACAGGGGAGGATGGTGTTTTTCAAAAAATTAGCAAAAAAATGCTAAGGGGCTCGTTGCAGCCCAGACCTATTGAATGGCTCGCGCAAAAACCTCGCCCTCAGCACTTCGAGGGGGAGGGTGGCGTTTTTCAAAAAACTTAGCGAAAAAATGCTAAGGGGCTCGTTGCAGCGCAGCCCGTCGAAGGGCTCACACAAAAACCTCGCCCCCAGCACTTTGAGGGGGAGGATGGGGTTTTTCAAAGAAAAACTTAGCGAAAAAATGCTAGGGGCTCGTTGCAGCCCAGACCCGTCAAAGGGCTCACGCAAAAACCTCACCCCTAGCAGTTCGAGGGGGAGGGTGGCATTTTTTAAAAAATATAGCGAAAAAATGCTAAGGGGCTCGTTGCTGCCCAGACCCGTCGAAGGGCTCACGCAAAAACCTCGCCCCTAGCACTTCGAGGGGGAGGGTGGCATTTTTCAAAAAAAAATATAGAAAAAATGCTAAGGGGCTCGTTGCATCCCAGACTCGTCGAAGGGCTCACGCAAAAGCCTCGCCCCTAGCACTTCGAGGGGGAGGGTCGCATTTTTAAAAAAACTTAGCGAAAAAATGCTAAGAAGCTCATGGCAGCCTAGACTCGTCAAAGGGCTCACGCAAAAACCTCACCCCCAGTACTTCAAGGGGGAGCGTGGTATTTTTCAACAAAAAAACTTAGCGAGAAAAAATTCTAAGAAGCTCATGGCAGCCCAGACCCGTCAAAGGGCTCAAGCAAAAACCTCGCCCCCAGCACTTCGAGGAGGAGGGTGGCGTTTTTCAAAAAAACTTAGCGGAAAAATGCTAAGGGGCTCGTTGCAGCCTAGGACCCGTCGAAGGGCTCACGTGAAAACCTCGGTCCTAGCACTTCGAGGGGGACGGTGGCATTTTTCAAAAAAACTTAGTGAAAAAATTCTAAGGGGCTCGTTGCAGCTTTGACCCGTCGAAGGGCTCCCGCAAAAACCTCGTCCCTAGCACTTCAAAGGGGAGCGTGGCATTTTTCAAAAAAACTTAGCAAAAAAATGATAAGGGGCTCGTTACAGCCTAGACCTGTCGAAGGGCTGACGGAAAAACCTCGCCCCTAGAATTTGGAGAGGGAGGGTGGGGTTTTTCAAAAAAAAAACATTGCGAAAAAATGCTAAGGGGCTCG
Source organism: Eleusine coracana subsp. coracana (assembly GCA_032690845.1). Classification (NCBI taxonomy): domain Eukaryota; kingdom Viridiplantae; phylum Streptophyta; class Magnoliopsida; order Poales; family Poaceae; genus Eleusine; species Eleusine coracana. The sequence continues at coordinate 3,654 of MU847911.1, forward strand.
TTGCAACCCAGACCCGTCGAAGGGCTCACGCAAAAACCTCGCCCCTAGCACATTCGAGGGGGAGGGTGGCATTTTTCAGAAAACTTTGCAAAAAAATGCTAAGGGGCTCGTTGAAGCCTAGACCCGTCGAAGGGCTCACGCAAAAACCTCGCCCCCAGCACTTCGAGGAGGAGGGTGGCGTTTTTCAAAAAAACTTAGCAAAAAAATGCTAAGGGGCTCGTTGCAGCCCAGACCCGTCAAAGGGCTCATGCAAAAACCTCGCCCCCAGCACTTCGAGGGGGAGGGTGGCGTTTTTCAAAAAAACTTTGCAAAAAAATGCTAAGGGGCTCGTTGCATCTTAGACCCGTCAAAGGGCTCACACAAAAACCTCGCCCCAAGCACTTCACAGGGGAGGATGGTGTTTTTCAAAAAATTAGCAAAAAAATGCTAAGGGGCTCGTTGCAGCCCAGACCTATTGAATGGCTCGCGCAAAAACCTCGCCCTCAGCACTTCGAGGGGGAGGGTGGCGTTTTTCAAAAAACTTAGCGAAAAAATGCTAAGGGGCTCGTTGCAGCGCAGCCCGTCGAAGGGCTCACACAAAAACCTCGCCCCCAGCACTTTGAGGGGGAGGATGGGGTTTTTCAAAGAAAAACTTAGCAAAAAAATGCTAGGGGCTCGTTGCAGTCCAGACCCGTCAAAGGGCTCACGCAAAAACCTCACCCCTAGCACTTCGAGGGGGAGGGTGGCATTTTTTAAAAAATATAGCGAAAAAATGGTAAGGGGCTCGTTGCTGCCCAGACCCGTCGAAGGGCTCACGCAAAAACCTCGCCCCTAGCACTTCGAGGGGGAGGGTGGCATTTTTCAAAAAAAAATATAGAAAAAAATGCTAAGGGGCTCGTTGCATCCCAGACTGGTCGAAGGGCTCACACAAAAGCCTCGCCCCTAGCACTTCGAGGGGGAGGGTCGCATTTTTAAAAAAACTTAGCGAAAAAATGCTAAGAAGCTCATGGCAGCCTAGACTCGTCAAAGGGCTCACGCAAAAACCTCACCCCCAGTACTTCAAGGGGGAGCGTGGTATTTTTCAACAAAAAAACTTAGCGAGAAAAATTCTAAGAAGCTCATGGCAGCCCAGACCCGTCAAAGGGCTCAAGCAAAAACCTCGCCCCCAGCACTTCGAGGAGGAGGGTGGCGTTTTTCAAAAAAACTTAGCGGAAAAATGCTAAGGGGCTCGTTGCAGCCTGGACCCGTCGAAGGGCTCACGTGAAAACCTCGGTCCTAGCACTTCGAGGGGGACGGTGGCATTTTTCAAAAAAACTTAGTGAAAAAATTCTAAGGGGCTCGTTGCAGCTTTGACCCGTCGAAGGGCTCCCGCAAAAACCTCGTCCCTAGCACTTCAAAGGGGAGCGTGGCATTTTTCAAAAAAACTTAGCAAAAAAATGATAAGGGGCTCGTTACAGCCTAGACCTGTCGAAGGGCTGACGGAAAAACCTCGCCCCTAGAATTTGGAGAGGGAGGGTGGGGTTTTTCAAAAAAAAAACATTGCGAAAAAATGCTAAGGGGCTCGTTGCAACCCAGACCCGTCGAAGGGCTCACGCAAAAACCTCGCCCCTAGCACTTCGAGGGGGAGGGTGGCATTTTTCAGAAAACTTTGCAAAAAAATGCTAAGGGGCTCGTTGAAGCCTAGACCCAGTCGAAGGGCTCACGCAAAAACCTCGCCCCCAGCACTTCGAGGAGGAGGGTGGCGTTTTTCAAAAAAACTTAGCAAAAAAATGCTAAGGGGCTCGTTGCAGCCCAGACCCGTCAAAGGGCTCATGCAAAAACCTCGCCCCCAGCACTTCGAGGGGGAGGGTGGCATTTTTCAAAAAAACTTTGCAAAAAAATGCTAAGGGGCTCGTTGCATCTTAGACCCGTCAAAGGGCTCACACAAAAACCTCGCCCCAAGCACTTCACAGGGGAGGATGGTGTTTTTCAAAAAATTAGCAAAAAAATGCTAAGGGGCTCGTTGCAGCCCAGACCTATTGAATGGCTCGCACAAAAACCTCGCCCTCAGCACTTCGAGGGGGAGGGTGGCGTTTTTCAAAAAACTTAGCGAAAAAATGCTAAGGGGCTCGTTGCAGCGCAGCCCGTCGAAGGGCTCACACAAAAACCTCGCCCCCAGCACTTTGAGGGGGAGGATGGGGTTTTTCAAAGAAAAACTTAGCAAAAAAATGCTAGGGGCTCGTTGCAGTCCAGACCCGTCAAAGGGCTCACGCAAAAACCTCACCCCTAGCACTTCGAGGGGGAGGGTGGCATTTTTTAAAAAATATAGCGAAAAAATGCTAAGGGGCTCGTTGCTGCCCAGACCCGTCGAAGGGCTCACGCAAAAACCTCGCCCCTAGCACTTCGAGGGGGAGGGTGGCATTTTTCAAAAAAAAATATAGAAAAAAATGCTAAGGGGCTCGTTGCATCCCAGACTGGTCGAAGGGCTCACAGCAAAAGCCTCGCCCCTAGCACTTCGAGGGGGAGGGTCGCATTTTTAAAAAAACTTAGCGAAAAAATGCTAAGAAGCTCATGGCAGCCTAGACTCGTCAAAGGGCTCACGCAAAAACCTCACCCCCAGTACTTCAAGGGGGAGCGTGGTATTTTTCAACAAAAAAACTTAGCGAGAAAAATTCTAAGAAGCTCATGGCAGCCCAGACCCGTCAAAGGGCTCAAGCAAAAACCTCGCCCCCAGCACTTCGAGGAGGAGGGTGGCGTTTTTCAAAAAAACTTAGCGGAAAAATGCTAAGGGGCTCGTTGCAGCCTAGGACCCGTCGAAGGGCTCACGTGAAAACCTCGGTCCTAGCACTTCGAGGGGGACGGTGGCATTTTTCAAAAAAACTTAGTGAAAAAATTCTAAGGGGCTCGTTGCAGCTTTGACCCGTCGAAGGGCTCCCGCAAAAACCTCGTCCCTAGCACTTCAAAGGGGAGCGTGGCATTTTTCAAAAAAACTTAGCAAAAAAATGATAAGGGGCTCGTTACAGCCTAGACCTGTCGAAGGGCTGACGGAAAAAACCTCGCCCCTAGAATTTGGAGAGGGAGGGTGGGGTTTTTCAAAAAAAAAACATTGCGAAAAAATGCTAAGGGGCTCGTTGCAACCCAGACCCGTCGAAGGGCTCACGCAAAAACCTCGCCCCTAGCACTTCGAGGGGGAGGGTGGCATTTTTCAGAAAACTTTGCAAAAAAATGCTAAGGGGCTCGTTGAAGCCTAGACCCATCGAAGGGCTCACGCAAAAACCTCGCCCCCAGCACTTCGAGGAGGAGGGTGGCGTTTTTCAAAAAAACTTAGCAAAAAAATGCTAAGGGGCTCGTTGCAGCCCAGACCCGTCAAAGGGCTCATGCAAAAACCTCGCCCCCAGCACTTCGAGGGGGAGGGTGGCATTTTTCAAAAAAACTTTGCAAAAAAATGCTAAGGGGCTCGTTGCATCTTAGACCCGTCAAAGGGCTCACACAAAAACCTCGACCCAAGCACTTCACAGGGGAGGATGGTGTTTTTCAAAAAATTAGCAAAAAAATGCTAAGGGGCTCGTTGCAGCCCAGACCTATTGAATGGCTCGCACAAAAACCTCGCCCTCAGCACTTCGAGGGGGAGGGTGGCGTTTTTCAAAAAACTTAGCGAAAAAATGCTAAGGGGCTCGTTGCAGCGCAGCCCGTCGAAGGGCTCACACAAAAACCTCGCCCCCAGCACTTTGAGGGGGAGGATGGGGTTTTTCAAAGAAAAACTTAGCAAAAAAATGCTAGGGGCTCGTTGCAGTCCAGACCCGTCAAAGGGCTCACGCAAAAACCTCACCCCTAGCACTTCGAGGGGGAGGGTGGCATTTTTTAAAAAATATAGCGAAAAAATGCTAAGGGGCTCGTTGCTGCCCAGACCCGTCGAAGGGCTCACGCAAAAACCTCGCCCCTAGCACTTCGAGGGGGAGGGTGGCATTTTCCAAAAAAAAATATAGAAAAAAATGCTAAGGGGCTCGTTGCATCCCAGACTGGTCGAAGGGCTCACGCAAAAGCCTCGCCCCTAGCACTTCGAGGGGGAGGGTCGCATTTTTAAAAAAACTTAGCGAAAAAAATGCTAAGAAGCTCATGGCAGCCTAGACTCGTCAAAGGGCTCACGCAAAAACCTCACCCCCAGTACTTCAAGGGGGAGCGTGGTATTTTTCAACAAAAAAACTTAGCGAGAAAAATTCTAAGAAGCTCATGGCAGCCCAGACCCGTCAAAGGGCTCAAGCAAAAACCTCGCCCCCAGCACTTCGAGGAGGAGGGTGGCGTTTTTCAAAAAAACTTAGCGGAAAAATGCTAAGGGGCTCGTTGCAGCCTAGACCCGTCGAAGGGCTCACGTGAAAACCTCGGTCCTAGCACTTCGAGGGGGACGGTGGCATTTTTCAAAAAAACTTAGTGAAAAAATTCTAAGGGGCTCGTTGCAGCTTTGACCCGTCGAAGGGCTCCCGCAAAAACCTCGTCCCTAGCACTTCAAAGGGGAGCGTGGCATTTTTCAAAAAAACTTAGCAAAAAAATGATAAGGGGCTCGTTACAGCCTAGACCTGTCGAAGGGCTGACGGAAAAAACCTCGCCCCTAGAATTTGGAGTGGGAGGGTGGGGTTTTTCAAAAAAAAACATTGCGAAAAAATGCTAAGGGGCTCGTTGCAACCCAGACCCGTCGAAGGGCTCACGCAAAAACCTCGCCCCTAGCACTTCGAGGGGGAGGGTGGCATTTTTCAGAAAACTTTGCAAAAAAATGCTAAGGGGCTCGTTGAAGCCTAGACCCATCGAAGGGCTCACGCAAAAACCTCGCCCCCAGCACTTCGAGGAGGAGGGTGGCGTTTTTCAAAAAAACTTAGCAAAAAAATGCTAAGGGGCTCGTTGCAGCCCAGACCCGTCAAAGGGCTCATGCAAAAACCTCGCCCCCAGCACTTCGAGGGGGAGGGTGGCATTTTTCAAAAAAACTTTGCAAAAAAATGCTAAGGGGCTCGTTGCATCTTAGACCCGTCAAAGGGCTCACACAAAAACCTCGACCCAAGCACTTCACAGGGGAGGATGGTGTTTTTCAAAAAATTAGCAAAAAAATGCTAAGGGGCTCGTTGCAGCCCAGACCTATTGAATGGCTCGCACAAAAACCTCGCCCTCAGCACTTCGAGGGGGAGGGTGGCGTTTTTCAAAAAACTTAGCGAAAAAATGCTAAGGGGCTCGTTGCAGCGCAGCCCGTCGAAGGGCTCACACAAAAACCTCGCCCCCAGCACTTTGAGGGGGAGGATGGGGTTTTTCAAAGAAAAACTTAGCAAAAAAATGCTAGGGGCTCGTTGCAGTCCAGACCCGTCAAAGGGCTCACGCAAAAACCTCACCCCTAGCACTTCGAGGGGGAGGGTGGCATTTTTTAAAAAATATAGCGAAAAAATGCTAAGGGGCTCGTTGCTGCCCAGACCCGTCGAAGGGCTCACGCAAAAACCTCGCCCCTAGCACTTCGAGGGGGAGGGTGGCATTTTTCAAAAAAAAATATAGAAAAAAATGCTAAGGGGCTCGTTGCATCCCAGACTGGTCGAAGGGCTCACGCAAAAGCCTCGCCCCTAGCACTTCGAGGGGGAGGGTCGCATTTTTAAAAAAACTTAGCGAAAAAATGCTAAGAAGCTCATGGCAGCCTAGACTCGTCAAAGGGCTCACGCAAAAACCTCACCCCCAGTACTTCAAGGGGGAGCGTGGTATTTTTCAACAAAAAAACTTAGCGAAAAAAATTCTAAGAAGCTCATGGCAGCCCAGACCCGTCAAAGGGCTCAAGCAAAAACCTCGCCCCCAGCACTTCGAGGAGGAGGGTGGCGTTTTTCAAAAAAACTTAGCGGAAAAATGCTAAGGGGCTCGTTGCAGCCTAGACCCGTCGAAGGGCTCACGTGAAAACCTCGGTCCTAGCACTTCGAGGGGGACGGTGGCATTTTTCAAAAAAACTTAGTGAAAAAATTCTAAGGGGCTCGTTGCAGCTTTGACCCGTCGAAGGGCTCCCGCAAAAACCTCGTCCCTAGCACTTCAAAGGGGAGCGTGGCATTTTTCAAAAAAACTTAGCAAAAAAATGATAAGGGGCTCGTTACAGCCTAGACCTGTCGAAGGGCTGACGGAAAAACCTCGCCCCTAGAATTTGGAGTGGGAGGGTGGGGTTTTTCAAAAAAAAACATTGCGAAAAAATGCTAAGGGGCTCGTTGCAACCCAGACCCGTCGAAGGGCTCACGCAAAAACCTCGCCCCTAGCACTTCGAGGGGGAGGGTGGCATTTTTCAGAAAACTTTGCAAAAAAATGCTAAGGGGCTCGTTGAAGCCTAGACCCGATCGAAGGGCTCACGCAAAAACCTCGCCCCCAGCACTTCGAGGAGGAGGGTGGCGTTTTTCAAAAAAAACTTAGCAAAAAAATGCTAAGGGGCTCGTTGCAGCCCAGACCCGTCAAAGGGCTCATGCAAAAACCTCGCCCCCAGCACTTCGAGGGGGAGGGTGGCGTTTTTCAAAAAAACTTTGCAAAAAAATGCTAAGGGGCTCGTTGCATCTTAGACCCGTCAAAGGGCTCACACAAAAACCTCGCCCCAAGCACTTCACAGGGGAGGATGGTGTTTTTCAAAAAATTAGCAAAAAAATGCTAAGGGGCTCGTTGCAGCCCAGACCTATTGAATGGCTCGCGCAAAAACCTCGCCCTCAGCACTTCGAGGGGGAGGGTGGCGTTTTTCAAAAAACTTAGCGAAAAAATGCTAAGGGGCTCGTTGCAGCGCAGCCCGTCGAAGGGCTCACACAAAAACCTCGCCCCCAGCACTTTGAGGGGGAGGATGGGGTTTTTCAAAGAAAAACTTAGCGAAAAAATGCTAGGGGCTCGTTGCAGCCCAGACCCGTCAAAGGGCTCACGCAAAAACCTCACCCCTAGCACTTCGAGGGGGAGGGTGGCATTTTTTAAAAAATATAGCGAAAAAATGCTAAGGGGCTCGTTGCTGCCCAGACCCGTCGAAGGGCTCACGCAAAAACCTCGCCCCTAGCACTTCGAGGGGGAGGGTGGCATTTTCAAAAAAAAATATAGAAAAAAATGCTAAGGGGCTCGTTGCATCCCAGACTCGTCGAAGGGCTCACGCAAAAGCCTCGCCCCTAGCACTTCGAGGGGGAGGGTCGCATTTTTAAAAAAACTTAGCGAAAAAATGCTAAGAAGCTCATGGCAGCCTAGACTCGTCAAAGGGCTCACGCAAAAACCTCACCCCCAGTACTTCAAGGGGGAGCGTGGTATTTTTCAACAAAAAAACTTAGCGAAAAAAATTCTAAGAAGCTCATGGCAGCCCAGACCCGTCAAAGGGCTCAAGCAAAAACCTCGCCCCCAGCACTTCGAGGAGGAGGGTGGCGTTTTTCAAAAAAACCTTAGCGGAAAAATGCTAAGGGGCTCGTTGCAGCCTAGACCCGTCGAAGGGCTCACGTGAAAACCTCGGTCCTAGCACTTCGAGGGGGACGGTGGCATTTTTCAAAAAAACTTAGTGAAAAAATTCTAAGGGGCTCGTTGCAGCTTTGACCCGTCGAAGGGCTCCCGCAAAAACCTCGTCCCTAGCACTTCAAAGGGGAGCGTGGCATTTTTCAAAAAAACTTAGCAAAAAAATGATAAGGGGCTCGTTACAGCCTAGACCTGTCGAAGGGCTGACGGAAAAACCTCGCCCCTAGAATTTGGAGTGGGACGGTGGGGTTTTTCAAAAAAAAACATTGCGAAAAAATGCTAAGGGGCTCGTTGCAACCCAGACCCGTCGAAGGGCTCACGCAAAAACCTCGCCCCTAGCACTTCGAGGGGGAGGGTGGCATTTTTCAGAAAACTTTGCAAAAAAATGCTAAGGGGCTCGTTGAAGCCTAGACCCGACGAAGGGCTCACGCAAAAACCTCGCCCCCAGCACTTCGAGGAGGAGGGTGGCGTTTTTCAAAAAAACATAGCAAAAAAATGCTAAGGGGCTCGTTGCAGCCCAGACCCGTCAAAGGGCTCATGCAAAAACCTCGCCCCCAGCACTTCGAGGGGGAGGGTGGCGTTTTTCAAAAAAACTTTGCAAAAAAATGCTAAGGGGCTCGTTGCATCTTAGACCCGTCAAAGGGCTCACACAAAAACCTCGCCCCAAGCACTTCACAGGGGAGGATGGTGTTTTTCAAAAAATTAGCAAAAAAATGCTAAGGGGCTCGTTGCAGCCCAGACCTATTGAATGGCTCGCGCAAAAACCTCGCCCTCAGCACTTCGAGGGGGAGGGTGGCATTTTTCAAAAAACTTAGCGAAAAAATGCTAAGGGGCTCGTTGCAGCGCAGCCCGTCGAAGGGCTCACACAAAAACCTCGCCCCCAGCACTTTGAGGGGGAGGATGGGGTTTTTCAAAGAAAAACTTAGCGAAAAAATGCTAGGGGCTCGTTGCAGCCCAGACCCGTCAAAGGGCTCACGCAAAAACCTCACCCCTAGCACTTCGAGGGGGAGGGTGGCATTTTTTAAAAAATATAGCGAAAAAATGCTAAGGGGCTCGTTGCTGCCCAGACCCGTCGAAGGGCTCACGCAAAAACCTCGCCCCTAGCACTTCGAGGGGGAGGGTGGCATTTTTCAAAAAAAAATATAGAAAAAAATGCTAAGGGGCTCGTTGCATCCCAGACTCGTCGAAGGGCTCACGCAAAAGCCTCGCCCCTAGCACTTCGAAGGGGGAGGGTCGCATTTTTAAAGAAACTTAGCGAAAAAATGCTAAGAAGCTCATGGCAGCCTAGACTCGTCAAAGGGCTCACGCAAAAACCTCACCCCCAGTACTTCAAGGGGGAGCGTGGCATTTTTCAACAAAAAAACTTAGCGAAAAAAATTCTAAGAAGCTCATGGCAGCCCAGACCCGTCAAAGGGCTCAAGCAAAAACCTCGCCCCCAGCACTTCGAGGAGGAGGGTGGCGTTTTTCAAAAAAACTTAGCGGAAAAATGCTAAGGGGCTCGTTGCAGCCTAGACCCGTCGAAGGGCTCACGTGAAAACCTCGGTCCTAGCACTTCGAGGGGGACGGTGGCATTTTTCAAAAAAACTTAGTGAAAAAATTCTAAGGGGCTCGTTGCAGCTTTGACCCGTCGAAGGGCTCCCTGCAAAAACCTCGTCCCTAGCACTTCAAAGGGGAGGCGTGGCATTTTTCAAAAAAACTTAGCAAAAAAATGATAAGGGGCTCGTTACAGCCTAGACCTGTCGAAGGGCTGACGGAAAAACCTCGCCCCTAGAATTTGGAGTGGCAGGGTGGGGTTTTTCAAAAAAAAAACATTGCGAAAAAATGCTAAGGGGCTCGTTGCAACCCAGACCCGTCGAAGGGCTCACGCAAAAACCTCGCCCCTAGCACTTCGAGGGGGAGGGTGGCATTTTTCAGAAAACTTTGCAAAAAAATGCTAAGGGGCTCGTTGAAGCCTAGACCCGTCGAAGGGCTCACGCAAAAACCTCGCCCCGAGCACTTCGAGGAGGAGGGTGGTGTTTTTCAAAAAAACTTAGCAAAAAAATGCTAAGGGGCTCGTTGCAGCCCAGACCCGTCAAAGGGCTCATGCAAAAACCTCGCCCCCAGCACTTCGAGGGGGAGGGTGGCGTTTTTCAAAAAAACTTTGCAAAAAAATGCTAAGGGGCTCGTTGCATCTTAGACCCGTCAAAGGGCCCACACAAAAACCTCGCCCCAAGCACTTCACAGGGGAGGATGGTGTTTTTCAAAAAATTAGCAAAAAAATGCTAAGGGGCTCGTTGCAGCCCAGACCTATTGAATGGCTCGCGCAAAAACCTCGCCCTCAGCACTTCGAGGGGGAGGGTGGCGTTTTTCAAAAAACTTAGCGAAAAAATGCTAAGGGGCTCGTTGCAGCGCAGCCCGTCGAAGGGCTCACACAAAAACCTCGCCCCCAGCACTTTGAGGGGGAGGATGGGGTTTTTCAAAGAAAAACTTAGCGAAAAAATGCTAGGGGCTAGTTGCAGCTTTGACCCGTCAAAGGGCTCACGCAACAACCTCGTCCCTAGCACTTCAAAGGGGAGGGTGGCGTTTTTTAAAAAACTTAGCAAAAAAATGATAGGGGCTCGTTGCTGCCCAGACCTGTCGAAGGGCTGACGCAGAAACCTCGCCCCTAGCACTTCGAGGGGGAGGGTGGCATTTTTCAAAAAAAACTTTGCGAAAAAATCCTAAGGGCCTCGTTGCAGCCCAGACCCGTCGAAGGGCTCACACAAAAACCTCGCCCCTAGCACATCGAGGGGGAGGGTGGCATTTTTCAGAAAACCTAGCAAAAAAATTCTAAGGGGCTCGTTGAAGCCCAGACCCGTCGAAGGGCTCACGCAAAAACCTCGCCCCCAGTACTTCAAGGTGGAGGTTGGCATTTTTCAAAAAAAAAACATAGTAAAAATGCTAAGGGGCTCACTGCAGCCCAGACCAGTCGAAGGGCTCACGCAAAAGCCTTGCCCCTAGCACTTTGAGGGGGAGGGTGGCATTTTTAAAAAAACTTAGCGAAAAATGCTAAGAAGCTCATGACAGCCTAGACCCGTCAAAGGGCTCACGCAAAAACCTCACCCCCAGTACTTCAAGGGGGAGGGTGGCATTTTTCAAAAACAAAACATAGTGAAAAAATACTAAGAAGCTCATGGCAGCCCAGACCCGTCAAAGGTCTCACTCAAAAACCTCGCCCCCAGCACTTCGAGGAGTAGGGTGGCATTTTTCAAAAAAAACTTAGCGAAAAAATGCTAAGGGGCTCGTTGCAGCGCAGCCCGTCGAAGAGCTCACACAAAAACCTCGCCCCCAGCACTTTGAGGGGGAGGATGGGGTTTTTTCAAAGAAAAACTTAGCGAAAAAATGCTAAGGGGCTCGTTGCAGCCCAGACCCGTCGAAGGGCTCACACAAAAACCTCGACCCTAGCACATCGAGGGGGAGGGTGGCATTTTTCAGAAAACGTAGCAAAAAAATTCTAAGGGGCTCGTTGAAGCCCAGACCCGTCGAAGGGCTCACGCAAAAACCTCGCCCCCAGTACTTCAAGGGGGAGGTTGGCGTTTTTCAAAAAAAAACATAGCAAAAAATGCTAAGGGGCTCACTGCAGCCTAGACCAGTCGAAGGGCTCACGCAAATGCCTTGCCCCTAGCACTTTGAGGGGGAGGGTGGTATTTTTAAAAAAACTTAGCGAAAAATGCTAAGAAGCTCATGACAGCCTAGACCCGTCAAAGGGCTCACGCAAAGACCTCACCCCCAGTACTTCAAGGGGGAGGGTGGCATTTTTCAAAAACAAAACATAGCGAAAAAATGCTAAGAAGCTCATGGCAGCCCAGACCCATCAAAGGTCTCACGCAAAAACCTCGCCCCCAGCACTTCGAGGAGGAGGGTGGCATTTTTCAAAAAAACTTAGCGAAAAAATGCTAAGGGGCTCGTTGCAGCCTAGACTCGTCGAAGGGCTCACGCAAAAACCTCGGCCCTAGCACACCGAGGGGGAGGGTGGCATTTTTCAGAAAACCTAGCAAAAAAATTCTAAGGGGCTCGTTGAAGCCCAGACCCGTCGAAGGGCTCACGCAAAAACCTCGCCCCAAGTACTTCAAGGGGGAGGTTGGCGTTTTTCAAAAAAAAACATAGTAAAAAATGCTAAGGGGCTCACTGCAGCCCAGACCAGTCGAAGGGGCTCACGCAAATGCCTTGCCCCTAGCACTTTGAGGGGGAGGGTGGTATTTTTAAAAAAACTTAGCAAAAAATGCTAAGAAGCTCATGACAGCCTAGACCCGTCAAAGGGCTCACGCAAAAACCTCCCCCCCAGTACTTCAAGGGGGAGGGTGGCATTTTTCAAAAACAAAACATAGTGAAAAAATGTTAAGGGGCTCGTTGCAGCCTAGACTCGTCGAAGGGCTCACGCAAAAACCTCGGCCCTAGCACTTCGAGGGGGAGGGTGACGTTTTTCAAAAAACTTAGCGAAAAAATGCTAAGGGGCTCGTTGCAGCGCAGCCCGTCGAAGGGCTCACACAAAAACCTCGCCCCCAGCACTATGAGGGGGAGGATAGGGATTTTCGAAGAAAAACTTAGCGAAAAAATGCTAAGAGGCTCGTTGCAGCCCAGACCCGTCAAAGGGCTCACGCAAAAACCTCACCCCTAGCACTTCGAGGGGGAGGGTGGTATTTTTTAAAAAACATAGCGAAAAAAGCTAAGGGGCTCGTTGCTGCCCAGACCCGTCGAAGGGTTCACGCAAAAACCTCGCCCCTAGCACTTCGAGGGGGAGGGTCGCATTTTTAAAAAAACATAGCGAAAAAAAGCTAAGGGGCTCGTTGCTGCCCAGACCCGTTGAAGGGTTCACGCAAAAACCTCTCCCCTAGCACTTCGAGGGGGAGGGTGGCATTTTTAAAAAAACTTAGCGAAAAAATGCTAAGGGGCTCGTTGAAGCCTAGACCCGTCGAAGGGCTCACGCAAAAGCCTCGCCCCCAGCACTTCGAGGAGGAGGGTGGCGTTTTTCAAAAAAACTTAGCAAAAAAATGCTAAGGGGCTCGTTGCAGCCCAGACCCGTCAAAGGGCTCATGCAAAAACCTCGCCCTCAGCACCTCGAGGGGGAGGGTGGCGTTTTTCAAAAAAACTTTACAAAAAAATGCTAAGGGGCTCATTGCATCTTAGACCCGTCAAAGGGCTCACACAAAAACCTCGCCCCTAGCACTTCAGAGGGGAGGATGGTGTTTTTCAAAAAATTAGCAAAAAAAATGCTAAGGGGCTCGTTGCAGCCCAGACCTATCGAATGGCTCGCGCAAAAACCTCGCCCTCAGCACTTCGAAGGGGAGGGTAGTGTTTTTCAAAAAACCATAGCGAAAAAATGCTAAGGGGCTCGTTGCAGCCCAGACCCGTCGAAGGGCTCACGCAAAAACCTCGTCCCTAGCACTTCAAAGGGGAGGGTGGCGTTTTTCAAAAAACTTAGCAAAAAAAATGGTAGGGGCTCGTTACAGCCCAGACCTGTCGAAGGGCTGACGCAAAAACCTCGCTCCCAGCACTTCGACGGGGAGGGTGGGGTTTTTCAAAAAAAACTTTGCGAAAAAATCCTAAGGGCCTCGTTGCAGCCCAGACCCGTCGAAGAGCTCACACAAAAACCTCGCCCCTAGCACATCGAGGGGGAGGGTGGCATTTTTCAGAAAACCTAGCAAAAAAATTCTAAGGGGCTCGTTGAAGCCCAGACCCGTCGAAGGGCTCACGCAAAAACCTCGCCCCCAGTACTTCAAGGGGGAGGTTGGCGTTTTTCAAAAAAAAAACATAGTAAAAAATGCTAAGGGGCTCACTGCAGCCCAGACCAGTCGAAGGGCTCACGCAAAAGCCTTGCCCCTAGCACCTTGAGGGGGAGGGTGGCATTTTTAAAAAAACTTAGCGAAAAATGCTAAGAAGCTCATGACAGCCTAGACCCGTCAAAGGGCTCACGCTAAAACCTCACCCCCAGTACTTCAAGGGGGAGGGTGGCATTTTTCAAAAACAAAACATAGCGAAAAAATGCTAAGAAGCTCATGGCAGCCCAGACCCGTCAAAGGTCTCACGCAAAGACCCCGCCCCCAGCACTTCGAGGAGGAGGGTGGCATTTTTCAAAAAAACTTAGCAAAAAAATGCTAAGGGGCTCGTTGCAGCCTAGACTCGTCGAAGGGCTCACGCAAAAACCTCGGCCCTAGCATTTCGAGGGGGAGGGTGGCGTTTTTCAAAAAACTTAGCGAAAAAATGCTAAGGGTCTCGTTGCAGCCCAGACCCATCAAAGGGCTCACGCAAAAACCTCACCCCTAGTACTTCGAGGGGGAGGGTGGCATTTTTTAAAAAACATAGCGAAAAAAAGCTAAGGGGCTCGTTGCTGCCCAGACCCGTCGAAGGGCTCACGCAAAAACCTCGCCCCTAGCACTTCGAGGGGGAGGGTCGCATTTTTAAAAAAACTTAGCGAAAAAATGCTAAGAAGCTCATGGCAGCCTAGACTCGTCGAAGGGCTCACGCGAAAACCTCGGTCCTAGCACTTCGAGGGGGACGCTGGCATTTTTCAAAAAAACTTAGTGAAAAAATTCTAAGGGGCTCGTTGCAGCTTTGACCCGTCGAAGGGCTCCCACAAAAACCTCGTCGCTAGCACTTCAAAGGGGAGGGTGGCATTTTTCAAAAAAACTTAGCAAAAAATGATAAGGGGCTCGTTACAGCCTAGACCCGTCGAAGGGCTGACGGAAAAACCTCGCCCCCAGAACCTAGAGTGGGAGGGTGGGGTTTTTCAAAAAAAAAAAACATTGTGAAAAAATGCTAAGGGGCTCGTTGCAACCCAGACCCGTCGAAGGGCTCACGCAAAAACCTCGCCCCTAGCACTTCGAGGGGGAGGGTGGCATTTTTCAGAAAACTTTGCTAAAAAAATGCTAAGGGGCTCGTTAAAGCCTAGGCCCGTCGAAGGGCTCACACAAAAACCTCGCCCCCAGCACTTCAAGGGGGAGGGTGGCGTTTTTCAAAAAAAAAAACATAGTAAAAACTGCTAAGGGGCTCACTGCAGCCCAGATCCATTGAAGGGCTCACGCAAAAGCCTTGCCCCTAGCACTTCGAGGGGGAGGGTGGCATTTTTAAAAAACCTTAGCGAAAAAATGATAAGAAGCTCATGGCAGCCTAGACCCGTCAAAGGGCTCACGCAAAAACCTCACCCCCAATACTTCAAGGGGGAGGGTGGCAGTTTTCAACAAAAAAACATAGCAAAAAAATGCTAAGAAGCTCGTGGCAGCCCAGACCCGTCAAAGGGCTCACGCAAAAATCTTGCCCCCAGCACTTCGAGGAGGAGGGTGGCGTTTTTCAAAAAAACTTAGCAAAAAAATGCTAAGGGGCTCGTTGCAGCCTAGACCCGTCGAAGGGCTCACGCGAAAACCTCGACCCTAGCACTTCGAGGGGGAGGGTGGCGTTTTTCAAAAAACTTAGCGAAAAAAAATGCTAAGGGGCTCGTTGCAGCCCAGCCCATCGAAGGGCTCACGCAAAACCTCGCCCCCAGCACTTTAAGGGGGAGGGTGGGGTTTTTCAAACAAAAACTTAGCAAAAAAATGCTAAGGGGCTCGTTGCAGCCCAGACCCGTCGAAGGGCTCACGCAAAAACCTCACCCCTAGCACTTCGAGGGGGAGGGTGGCATTTTTTAAAAAACTTAGCAAAAAAAATGCTAAGGGGCTTGTTGCTACCCAGACCCGTCGAAGAGCTCACGCAAAAACCTCGCCCCCAGCACTTCGAGGGGGAGAGTGGCATTTTTACAAAAAAAACATAAAAAAAAAATGCTAAGGGGCTGGTTGCAGCCCAGACTCGTCGAAGGACTCACGCAAAAACCTCGCCCCTAGCACTTCGAGGAGGAGGGTGGCATTTTTCAAAAAACATAGCAAAAAAATGCTAAGGGGCTCGTTGCATCCTAGACCCGTCGAAGGGCTCACGAAAAAAGCTGGCCCCCAGGACATGGAGGGGGAGGGTGGCTTTTTTCAAAAAAAAAACTTAGCAAAAAAAATGCTAAGGGGCTCATTGAAGCCCAGACCCGTCGAAGGGCTCATGCAAAAACCTCGCCCCCGGCACTTCGAGGGGGAGGGTGGTGTTTTTCAAAAAAAAAACATAGCGAAAAAATGCTACGGGGCTCGTTGTAGCGTAGACCCATTGAAGGGCTTAGCAAAAACCTCGCCCCCAGCACTTCGAGAGGGAGGGTGGCGTTTTTCAAAAAAAAACATAGCCAAAAATGCTAAGGGGCTTATTGCTGCCCAGACCCAACGAAGGGCTCACGCAAAAACATTGCCCCCAGCACTTTGAGGGGGAGGGTGGCATTTTTCAAAAAAAAAACATTGCAAAAAAATGCTATGAGGCTCGTTGCAGCCCAGACTCGTCGAAGCGCTCACGCAAAAAGCTCGCCCCTAGCACTTCCAGGGGGAGGGTGGCATTTTTCAAAAAACTTAGCGAAAAAATGCTATGGGGATCGTTGCATCCTAGACCCGATGAAGGGCTCACACAAAAACCTGGCCCCTAGGACTTCGAGGGGGAGGGTGGCATTTTTCAAAAATAATTTAGCAAAAAAATGCTAAGGAGCTCGTTGTAGCCTAGACCCGTTGTAGGGCTCACGCAAAAACCTCGCCCCCAGCACATCGCCGGGGAGGGTGGCGTTTTTCAAAAAATTAGCAAAAAATGCTAAGGGGCTCATTGCATCCCAGACCTATCGAACGGTTCACGCAAAAACCTCGCCCTCAGCACTTCGAGGGGGAGGGTAGTGTTTTTCAAAAAACCTTAGCGAAAAAATGCTAAGGGGCTCGTTGCAGCCCAGACCCGTCGAAGGGCTCATGCAAAAACCTCGCCCCCAGTACTTCGAGGGGGAGGGTGGCATTTTTCAAGAAAACTTAGTGAAAAAATGCTAAGGGGCTCATTGCAGCTTTGACCCGTCAAAGGGCTCACGCAAAAACCTCGTCCCTAGCACTTCAAAGGGGAGGGTGGCATTTTTCAAAAAACTTAGCAAAAAAAATGCTAAGGGGCTCGTTGCATCCTAGACCCGTCGAAGGGCTCACGAAAAACCCTGGCCCCCAGGAAATCGAGGGGGAGGGTGGCGTTTTCAAAATAAAACTTAGCGAAAAAAATACTAAGGGGCACATTGCAGCCTAGACCCATCGAAGGGCTCATGCAAAAACCTCGCCCCCAGCACTTCGAGGGGGAGGGTGGTGTTTTTAAAAAAAAACATAGCAAAAAAAATGCTAAGGGGCTCGTTGTAGCTTAGACCCATTGAAGGGCTCAGTAAAAACCTCGCCCCCAGCACTTTGAGAGGGAGGGTGGCGTTTTTCAAAAAAAACATAGCCAAAAAATGCTATGGGGCTTATTGCTGCCCAGACCCATCGAAGGGCTCACGCAAAAACCTCGCCCCCAGCACTTCGAGAGGGAGGGTGGCGTTTTTCAAAAAAATTTGCAAAAAAATGCTAAGGGTCTCCTTGGAGCTCAGACCTGTCAAACGGCTCACGCAAAAACCTCGCCCTCAGCACTTCGAGGGGGAGGGTGGTGTTTTTCAAGAAAACCTTAGCGAAAAAATGCTAAGGGGCTCGTTGCACCCCTGACCCATCGAAGGGCTCACGCAAAAACCTCGCCCCCAGCAGTTCGAGGGGGAGGGTGGCGTTTTTCAAGAAAACTTAGCGAAAAAATGCTAACGCAAAAACCTCGTCCCTAGCACTTCGAAGGGGAGGGTGGCATTTTTCAAAAAACTTAGCAAAAAAATGCTAAGGGGCTCGTTGCATCCTAGACCCATCGAAGGGCTCACGAAAAAACCCTGGCCCCCAGGACATCGAGGGGGAGGGTGGCGTTTTTCAAAAAAAAACTTAGCGAAAAAAATACTAAGGGGCTCATTGCAGCCTAGACCCGTCGAAGGGCTCATGCAAAAACCTCGCCCCCAGCACTTCGAGGGGGAGGGTGGTAATTTTAAAAAAAACCATAGCGAAAAAATGCTAAGGGGCTCGTTGTAGCCTAGACCCATTGAAGGGCTCAGTAAAAACCTCGCCCCCAGCACTTTGAGAGGGAGGGTGGTGTTTTTAAAAAAAAACCATAGCGAAAAAATGCTAAGGGGCTCGTTGTAGCCTAGACCCATTGAAGGGCTCACGCAAAAAACCTTGCCCCCAGCACTTTGAGGGGGAGGGTGGCATTTTTCAAAAAAAAAAACACAGCAAAAAAAATTCTATGACGCTCGTTGCAGCCCAGACTCGTCGAAGGGCTCACGCAAAAACCTCGCCCCTAGCACTTCCAGGGGGAGGGTGGCATTTTTCAAAAAATTAGCAAAAAAATGCTAAGGGGCTCATTGCAGCCCAGACCTATCGAACAGTTCACGCAAAAACCTCGCCCTCAGCACTTCGAGGGGGAGGGTAGTGTTTTTCAAAAAAAGCTTAGCAAAAAAATGCTAAGGGGCTCGTTGCAGCTTTGACCCGTCGAAGGGCTCACGCAAAAACCTCGTCCCTAGCACTTCAAAGGGGCCGGTGGTGTTTTTCAAAAAATAAACTTAGCGAAAAAATTCTAAGGGGCTCATTGCAGCCCAGACCCATCGAAGGGCTCACGCAAAAACCTCGCCCTCAGCACTTCGAGAGGGAGGGTGGCGTTTTTCAAAAAAATTTGCAAAAAAAATGCTAAGGGTCTCCTTGGAGCCCAGACCTGTCAAACGGCTCACGCAAAAACCTTGCCCTCAGCACTTCGAGGGGGAGGGTGGTGTTTTTCAAGAAAACCTTAGCGAAAAAATGCTAAGGGGCTCGTTGCACCCCTGACCCATCGAAGGGCTCACGCAAAAAACCTCGCCCCCAGCATTTCGAGGGGGAGGGTGGCGTTTTTCAAGAAAACTTAGCGAAAAAATGCTAAGGGACTCATTGCAGCTTTGACCCGTCAAAGGGCTCACGCAAAAACCTCGTCCCTAGCACTTCAAAGGGGAGGGTGGCATTTTTCAAAAAACTTAGCAAAAAAATGCTAAGAGGCTCGTTGCATCCTAGACCCGTCGAAGGGCTCACGAAAAACCCTGGCCCCCATGACATCGAGGGGAGGGTGGCGTTTTTAAAAAAAAAACTTAGCGAAAAAATACTAAGGGGCTCATTGCAGCCTAGACCCGTCGAAGGGCTCATGCAAAACCTCGCCCCCAGCACTTCGAGGGGGAGGGTGGTGTTTTTAAAAAAACCATAGCGAAAAAATGCTAAGGGGCTCGTTGTAGCCTAGACCCATTGAAGGGCGCAGTAAAAACCTTTGCCCCCAGCACTTTGAG